>JAZFAU010000221.1:0-92500 GCA_037178615.1 Dione vanillae | reverse complement strand
TATATATATATATATATATATATATATATATATATATATATATATATATATATATATATATATATATATATATATATATATATATATATATATATATATATATATATATATATATATATATATATATATATATATATGGAGTAGACAAATATTTTTGGTTTTTGCCAATGTACCAAACCTACCACGATGACATCAAAATTCAAGAATGTATTATTGTTTATTCTTCCACACGAAGTAGAAGTTTGTACCTCAAATTTTAAATTATTTTACACTTAATATCATTTAGGCCTCGCATTATAACACAGTAGAGTATTGAAATTTAAGAAGCAAGTATATATATATATATATATATATATATATATATATATATATATATATATATATATATATTATATATATATATATATATATATATATATATATATATATATATATATATATATATATATATATATATATATATATATATTTTTTTTTTTTTTTTTTTAATATGCTTGCTGCCCGCATATATACAAAAAGTGTTTACGTAACGCAACGTTAATACGCTCGATCATAAACGTCATTAACGTTACTAATGTTCCTCTCGAGTGTTTCATCCCGAGACAAGAACTGATTATTTCTCACGACACTGTCCGAGATAACAGTAGCTTATTGCGGCATTCACTTGAGGTTTGTTCAGTATCCACTTCCGGTTCGTGTCTTCCGGTTCATACTTACACAGTTGTTATCTACATTTTTGAAACTATAATAAATGCTGAATACTTACTTCTTCTATATTTTAAATTTATAAATATCTGAAAAAGTGTCTCATACAGACTTACGCTGATTGTTCTTAAGTCTGAAGCGTTAACTGTAGTCATCTGGTGGTAAATAATTTGATGTTTAAAAAGTTAAGCAAGTACTCTTATTTTCAATTAAATTATTATTTAAATTTGAATTTTACTACTAAAAACTGCATCTTATGTGAGTGTCTACGCACTATGTGTTTAATATATAAATTCATATATGGAATTTCCGCATTTACTCAATATTTCTAAGTAGTTGATATTATAGGTGGAGAATGAAATAATATGGGAGTAACGCAACATATATATAGAATATCACATAGTAGCGACATTATATGTAATAAAGATACAAAACGTCTTGTTCAAATGTCACGTCGCGAGAGATAGCAGAAAAGTTTATTTTGTACACTCTTCTTATTACGTACGTCTTACATATATTATAGGATTTAATGTGATTATTTTTTCATATAAAAGTTGTATTAAAGAAGCTACGACGCTCAACAGAGTATGTTTAATAGTCTATATCTACAAACATATGGATATATATGTACATATGTATATCTAGGTTACACTGGAACGATTAACGTGTCATAATATAGCCTATAGCCTTAGAGCCTTACGGCCTTATTCATAAAAAAGTCTTATAGAACGTTTTAAGTATACTTTAGTTAACACGCTCTTTAGGCTTATAGAACGTTCGATAAATGTTTGTATTCATAAACGCTCTATAAGCCTTCTACAACTAAAGTGTCACTAATTTGACTTAAACGTTCACAATGTTGCCACTATACTGAAGTCGGTCGACTTGTTGCCGAAAATACCAGTAATTTCACAGATGATAAGTGACAAACGCATTGACATAGTATGACCACAGATAATATTACGTACAAAAATATATTGTTGGATCTTTGAGAGCTTGACATTTACCGGCTTTATATACGTCGTTGTTATCACAAAAACACGAATGTTTATTTTATTTTAGTTTATAAACTTACTTAATTTTAAAAAAAATAAGTCAAAAGAAGTAAAATGACAAAGAATTGAAAATTGCTTAGACGTGGACAAGTATTACCTATGTTCTGTGCACCTTTCTTATGTAGAATTTATTATTAATAAACTTGTTAATAACTAAATATAGTTAATAAATATCGAACAAAATGTCAATTGTTACGTTGTTTTGTTTATGAAACTGAAATTGACACTCTTGATGACAAGCGACTCGACGACGTCATATCAATGCTCATATTAGTATGAGCTATAATCAGCTGTTATATGAATCGGCCATCTTTGGACGTTAAAATACTCTTATAGTAGGGTTCTCGGTTCTATAACTTTATGATAGGTTTATAGAACTGATTGGCACTAAAATGTTGTTATGAATAACGTTTTTTGACAACTGTACTATATTGAGTCTTTAAGCGTGCTATAACTTTTTATGAATAAGGCCCTTAGATTTTAGCCTCGATAAATAGACTATATGCAGAAAGTTTTAGCTTACTTGAACCATTTGTCTTGTTCTAGTCACTTTATTAAAACAAGTTTATGATATAAATACACATTACAATTATTTCTTCAAGTCGTCTTAACTACTTGAAAATAAAATAGCTTAATAAAACAATTTAATACTATTAATCGCGTATTCTGACATTTTGTGGAAACCCGACATTTCGAACACTTTGCAGTCCGTGGTGGTAGACTCAGTTAACTTGTTATCTATTAATCCGACCAAATTGTCGATTAATCACGTTATTATTTATAATCTGTTAAAATCGCGAAAACATGGCTTATTCTCGTGCGATATATGAAAAATTCTTCGTGTTTATTTTCTTCTACTTGCTAGTTGTCTAAGAACGTTCGAAGGAACTCGGACAGTGGAGGCGAGCGCTGATGTATATTTCAAAATGGCCTTAAGCCTTCGTTTTATTCACACGTCCTCCCTCTCCCCCGCATCGCAACCCCAAGCTCTTGCAAAGCGATGGCCGGACAGCTACGCGACAAATACATGGATAGCTGTATAGTAATTTTTTTAGTCCCTTTAGTCAACACACAATGTCTTGCAATTTGGCCGAAAGTGGTGAACGGAGTGTCTTAACAGTAAATTGTCTCTATATGCACAGCAATGGGGGAGATATAAAGTGAACTTATTTTTATTTTGCCCTCGGTTGGTTTAAGCTTCATGTTTTATTCCGAATTTAGCAGAGTAAGCAGGTCACAAAGACGCAGAGAATCAAGTGTTAAGATACTTTGCTCTCTGATTTTCATCTGATTTCATATAAATATTGAACGGTGCATTTATTTAATGGCAAATTGTTATTTATAACAATTATTCCTTCTAAAAATCTATCTAAAAAAAAATGTTCAACAGAAACATTTTGCACGAAAAGTATTTTATACTGCATTGCCTCTATATAAAACACACATGACTTCACGTCCTCACATTACAATTTACGTCAGCGAAATCTTAAACGGAATTAAGCGTATCGTAGGTGTCGGAGATCTCAGTCCCCACGTACGTGCGTCGTGAGTGAAAGTTATCCTCAGGACATAAACTGTCACACACGTTATGTGACGTGTCGTGATACAGGTGGCTCGGAAACGATTCAGAGAGCTTTTGAAATGAAGCTTCTCATTTAATTATATTACATTTTTACTAGAATCATTTCTGAGGAAAAAAGAGGAGTTAAAGTTAAAAAGTGAGGACCGTCGTGGCGCAGAGGCGCAACGTCTGCCTGTAACGCGACGGTTACTGGGTTCGATCCCCAGTCGGAGAAGATGGATTTTTCTATTTCCATTTTCTTCGTTCTGGCAAACTAGGCAAAGCGCGGCGTTGAGTTCCGCCACTCAACACGCAATGCCTCGAAAACAGCGGAAAGCGGGGACGGAGAAAGCAGGGACTAAGCAACGGAGTGTCTTAACACTAGGTTTCCACGGTCCCTGCAGTTCCCTCTGCCTACCCTGCCTTGTGCGGGATAAAGCGTGAAGTTACAAAAAAAAAAAGTTCTTATTAGATTTATTTTAAAAGTATAATATCATTGCTTTTACTTACGGTTTCTAACGATCAAATGGTGAAAAAATGTATATTTATTCTAAGTGCATGAGGATCCACTGACTGCTTGTAGATTAAGTAATATTGAAATGATAAACGTTATGGAAAATAGTTTAAAATTGTTCCATGGTCAAGGTACCATCCAACATAGTAAGTTTGATGCTCGTATAAATTGGCAACAAAGACTAACTATTGAAGAGACATCTGAGAAAATCTAGTGAAGTGCCTCACATACCTGCCTTGCCACGAACTGCCTCATAAATCAAAACTAGTCACTATATATTAACTCGACCTCACAATTCTCGTGCTATCAAATATATCCCTACCAACACTAAACAAACAATAAACCCATCGAGCTTTTTACAAAAAAAACCTCAAAGTAGCTTTTCCAATTCGTAAGCACATTATAAATCAATATTCGTAATTCACTTACATGTGGCTGACTTTACGACCTCAGCCTCAGCGCACTCGCTCATGACCCAATTCTAATTCACTTCGAAACTAAAATTAATTGCGTCTAAAAGTAAAAAGTAGGTTAAAAGGTGTAACGTACAAGCGTGATATTTTAATGAGATTTTATTTTTCATATATATTAAGAACGACATGAAGGTTAGATAGAGACTGCATTTCTTAATAAATACTGACTTTTTATTTATTACTTATATGTTTACTTTAGTTATATGCTATTCATAAAACAAAGAGATTCAAAATTAACTTTTCGCTGTCATTTCGTAAATGTCACAACTTTACTTATATTATACAATTCGATATCTTGGAACATAAAAGTTATATCATATAAAGGCCCAAGAAAGAGTGGCCGATGAGTTCGATTTCTATCTTTTTTCGAAACGATTGATACTGTTGTTAATATCGAATGATCTTTAAATAGGCAACTACAAATTTAGTTTTAACTAAGAATTGATTAACTCTCACATTTTGGAGAAAATGATCTTGGTACATGGGAATAAACATACCGCTAGAGAGACAGATGAATAATAAATAAAATTATTATGTTTTATTATGAGAACGGTTCCCAAACGCTAATTGTTAACTTCGTCGTCACAAATTGGTGAAGGCCACAATTTACTTACTCCTCAGACTTTAAGTCTCGGTCACTAGTTTTTCATTTCTTGATAAGTTGACTTTGCTGTTCCTTGTGATCTGTGTTTCATTTGTAATTGTGCATTCTTAGTAATACATTCTTGACGGAACGTATAAATAATTTAGGTACTCTTCTAACAATTTTAACTCCGTAATTATTGTATGCAAATATTTCAAACGTTCAACAACATTAAAGATTTAATGGAGTGTGTGCTTAATTTTGTGTGGCAAAGTTGCATCGTCGAGCAGTCATTTTATATGCATTAGTTGGACTTAATTAAATTTAAAGTTTAACGAGTTTTTATATACTTTTTTCACATCTTTACGGCAAAAGCAGAAATGACTTATTGTTAAGACGGTTCACTTTTCATTTATTTTAAGCTCTCACATTTAAATGAGACATGGTTTATAAACAAAAGTAACGTGAGTTAACTTAAACTAACGTGAGATAACGTACTTACTTACGTGTGCATTCGATTTCGCCTCCGGAGAACGGAGTGTCTTAACACTAGGTTCCGTGAGCTTACATGGTTCCCTCTACGTAGCCTGCTAAGAGCGAAAACTCTCTGCAATTCTATATGCAATGTATGTGTAATTATTAAATATTCAAACATACAAAAGTACTTTCATATATATATAATATATAGGTAAAGTCCAAGAAGTAGTAAGTACCGTATATACTCTACAGGTATACAGTACTACGTGTTATTTACGTAGCACAGCGGAAGTATCAACACTCTCCGGGGAAATCAAACTCGTACTATCCAGATGAATAATAAGTGCACTATATATTAGCTTTTGCTGGGATCGGATGAGTGCTTTCAGTAACAAGAGCTATAAGCTGGGGGTCTATTAGATACTGTTTAATAACCTTGTTTACTAAAGTTAGTGTTAATTTCGTTATGTAATTTATTTACACTGTTACTAAAGCACAGTGTTGAGCTCTGTCACTCTGTAATAAATCGAAATTTAGGACGAAGATTGAGTTATAGTGTCTGTATTCCTTACATTCTGCTCTATTTTTTTATTACTTTTTTATAGCTTCACACTTTATTCCGCATATAGCAGAGCGAACCATAGGAACCGTGGCAACCTAATGTTAAAATTCTATTCCTCGCTTTTCTCCTTTTGCGTACATTGCTTGTTGAGTGGCGGATCTCAACGCCGCGCTTTGTGTGTAATTGCCAGAGCCAAGATAATGGAAACAAAATAAATCATTCTCCTCGTGTGGGAACCGAACCCATAAACTGTTACGTTTGCAGGCAGATTACGACTCTGCGCCACAACGATCCTTTTGTGCTTTATAAAGAGATATATTCAATATTTATATTTCTTAAAGCTTATTCCATCAAATAAAGTAAATATTCATATATAAATATCCATCATTTTGTCATTCATTTTCATTATTTCGTTTGTAGTTGTTGTTTACATTTTGTTAGAATTTAAACTGTGCATGTTGCAGGGCAGGTTTTATATTGCTTGGAAACGCTGTAAATGTTTATGGAACTAGGATTAAACCGGGTCAAAGATATTTCCAGTTTTAGGAATTTGGTTAGCG
The DNA here is from genome assembly GCA_037178615.1 of Dione vanillae. Classification (NCBI taxonomy): domain Eukaryota; kingdom Metazoa; phylum Arthropoda; class Insecta; order Lepidoptera; family Nymphalidae; genus Dione; species Dione vanillae. The sequence continues at coordinate 86,010 of JAZFAU010000221.1, read as the reverse complement.
TTTCAACGAGATATTACAAAAATTGAAAATACAAATCTCATTATACTTAGTTTTTCAAGTAGAGTTCATTATATAAAACTATTATTACCAACTAAATAAATTTATAAAGTATTAAGTCTACATCAAGGTATGAAGTATCGCCATCGTAGTCGAATGGCAATATTAACGAATAGTGTAAATATGCATACAGCCTATAGCTTTCGTATTTTGACTGTGTCCGCTACGTTTACAAGTTCAGTTCCCACTAATGGGAAAATTACCACCGCTTTGGTATCGGTGTGGTCGTCGTTGTTCTATCACTCAACACGCAATGTCTAGACCAATGATTGGTACGGATTCTCTACTAATACGACCTTATCTGTCTACGTATGTCTAATGTATTCTAAAGATGTTCAATTGAAAATGAAATACAGTTCCTCAAATAGAATATTATACATATCAAGAAATGATAAATTAGTAACCGAGAGTTAAAGTCACTAATTTACGATAACATAGTTAACAATTACAGCAGTCAACGTTCTCATAATTAGAGATAATAAATTTTTTCTTTTTCCATTTCTTAGAGTTACAAATGAACTGACCAGGAATAGGTTGAAGTAGGAGCAAGAGGCATAACAGCGAAATCTCTATATAGTTTACTAAAAGATCTCGGCCTGTCTAGAACTATCACAAATTTATTTCTAGAACGTACTTCGAAGGCTTTTGTAGAATCAAATTGGTTAGGTAGTGGGAGGAGCTCGGACAGTGAAGGAGCCCCTTTAAACCTACACTTGGGTCGCAAGTCCCAAGCGCTGCTCGGAGCTCCTCTTCCTACAACACGATGGGCCCGGCAACCGCACGGTGAATCCATGGAACGTTAAGTTGTTTCTTCTTTTCTCATTCTAACCTTCATTTCGTTCTTAATATTTATGAAAAATAAAATCTCATTAAAATATCACGCTTGTACGTTACACCTTTTAACCTACTTTTTACTTTTAGACGCAATTAATTTTAGTTTCGAAGTGAATTAGAATTGGGTCATGAGCGAGTGCGCTGAGGCTGAGGTCGTAAAGTCAGCCACATGTAAGTGAATCACGAATATTGATTTATAATGTGCTTACGAATTGGAAAAGCTACTTTGAGGTTTTTTTGTGAAAAGCTTTGAATAGGTTCATTGTTTCTTTAGCATTAGGAAGGATATGTTTGGTTGCAGGAAGGTTATGAGGTCGAGTTGATGTATGTTACTAGTTTTGATTTATGAGGCTGTTTTGTGGCATGGCAGGTATGTGAGGCAAAGAGAGCTTATTCACTAGATTTTTGTAAAGATTTCTCTTTAATATTCTTACGATGTTTGATCTTTTTTACTAATGTATACTAATATCAAAAGTACTAGAGCGAAACCGTAAGTAATAGCAATAACTTTATATATAATTAGTAAGTCTAATAAGAACTTTAATACCTTTTTTTTCCTCAGAAATTATTGTAGCAAAAATTTTATACAATTAAATGAAAACCTTCATTTTAAAAGCACTCCGAATCATTTCCAAACCACTTTTTACAAAGCAGAAATTGCTATTAATTATAATAATTTGCCATTTAGTAAGTGGAGAATAGAATGTCTTAACAGTAGATTATCTGCGTCTCTGCGATCTGTCTGCTACCTCTGCTAAATGCGGGATAAAGCATGAAGCTTATACGTGAAGTGCTGTGTATCACACAAGTGTATGTACCAAGAGCAAAATAAAAATAACTTCATCCTGCTCATAGCAGGGTATATAGATGGAACTTACTCTTAAGACACTCCGTTCTCCACTCTCCGCCAAAATTCAAGATATTGAGTGTTCAGTGACGGAACTCAAAAAGAGATATCTTTTTCAGGTATCCATGTGTTTATTACACGAGTGTCCGGCGCTTTACATAAACAAGAGCTTGGTGGTGCGGCGCGGGGAAGTGTGGGACTTGACCGAACGCGGGCCTTTTGAAATATACATTAGTGCTTCGACTCCAGCTGTATGAGTTTCTCCGAACGTCTAACAACTAGCGTAGAGGAGAAAATAAACATCGTTATCGTACAATTTTTGCGATATTTACAAAAAAATAAAATAACGATATTAATCGACAATTTAATCGGAATAATCGGTAACTAAGATTTATGCAATATTTACAAAAAAATAATATAACGAGATTAATCGATAATTTCATCGGAATAATCGATAACGAGTTCACTGAGTCTACCATCACTGACCACGGACTACTGCAAAATGTTCGAAATGTCAAGTTTTCACAAAATGTCAGAATACGCGATTAATCGGTTTAAAATATTTTATTTAAAATAATCGATTTTATTTTCATGTCGTTAAGACGGCTTAAAGAGATAATTGAAATGTGTATTCATATTACAAGCTAGTTTTAGTAAAATGATTAGTTTAAGAAACTATTGGGTCTAGTAACCTCAACTTTTTGAGTGTGGTCTATTTATCGAGGCTAAAAGCTAAGACTCTAAAGCTATAAGCTATATTATAACATGTTGAGCATTACAGTGTAATCTAGATATATGTACATATACCTATTTGTTTCAACATATATGTAAAATAACGATACTTACAATATATAATTTAAGGACCGTCGTAGCGCAGAAACGTGGCGTCAGTTTATGGACTCGATTCTCACTCGGAAAGACAGATTTTCCCATTTTCATTTTCTTCGCTCTGGCAACTAGGCGAAGTGCAGCGTTGGGGCTCGCCGCTCAAGAAGCAATTCCTTGGCGGAAAGTAGTGAACGGACTGGCTTAACACTAGGCTCTTATGGTTCCTGTGGTTCCCTCTGCCTACTATACCATGTGCAGAATCAAACATGAAGCTATAAAAAAAGAAAAAAGAAATGTATAGTATAAAATTATTAAACATACCCAAAAAAATGACATTTAATTTTCATATAATATATGTCAGACAACGTAATAAGAAGAGTATACAAAATTAACTTTACTGCTATCTCTCGCGACGAGACAGACGAGACGTACAAAACGTCTTTCTTACATACAATGTCGCTAATTTTCATACGTAACATTCTATATACATATGTTTGCGGTAGTCATCCTCGCGATCAACTACTGAAAGATAAGTTTTTGATCATTTATAAATTTAAAATTACTTAGTGATATTTAATAATTAGTTCATATCGTATTAATAGTACTAGAAGTAAGTATTGAATATTTATTATCATCCCACAAATGTAGGTGATGTAGTATGAACTGGAAGACACGAGAATTCGATGCTCAAGTGAATGCCGCAATAAACTACTGTCATCGCCGACAGTGTCGTGACAGAGAAATAATCGGGATGAAACACTCGAGAAGAACATTAGTAACGTTAATCACGTTTATGATCGAGCGTATTAACGTTGTATTTATACATATATATATATATATATATATATATATATATATATATATATATATATATATATATATATATATATATATATATATATATATATATATATATATATATATATATATATATATATATATATATATATATATATATATATATATATATATATATATATATATATATATATATATATATATATATATATATATATATATATATATATATATATATATATATATATATATATATAAATACAACGTTAATACGCTCGATCATAAACGTGATTAACGATATATATATATATATATATATATATATATATATATATATATATATATATATATATATATATATATATATATATATATATATATATATATATATATATATGCTTGCTTTTTTTTAAATAAACATATAAGTTCTCAGTTTATTTTTAGAATATACTTTGTAAAAGAATATACTTTTAAAATTGTGTTAAACAAAAATAAAGAATCTCGGGCTACAAAAGCGAACGTCATGGCACATAGTTGCCTACATGGTATAAATAACTCTGTCTTCTTAAAATTTAATCAAAAAACCTCGAGAACGATACAAGCTTTTATTTCAGCGTCCGTTACGCTGTCTTCCCCATCTCTGTCATACCAAGTCTATTTAAATACTTACAGTAGTACAGTCCTATAAAATACACTTAAGAAAGTCATTAGCACGTTGATGATGTTTCAAAGAAAACGCACGCACTTCGTTATATCCAGCATCCAACGAGATGAATGGACGGACCCTTAACATAGTTCATTGTGGCATGTTAATGTACTGACTGAGTTACTTCTTGCGTTGTAGTGGAATTGTGGTCGTGTATGAAGTTACTTTGTTTTCTTATTGAAAATATTGTAAATATTGAAATATTTAGCACGAGTTACAGTTGATTTTTTTTAGTAGAATCTCAAATTTATATATAACTATTGAGTGAGTTGTTATTGAATTGTTAGCGAATACAGTAAAATACAACATACAACTACTATATAATATAAGAATTAAAAAATTTGTATCTAAAGCTAATAATGATTTGCAAAAATTCGCAATTTATTACTACCGTTGACGGTTGTATGCAGAGGCGTAAGCGTCTGCTTGTAAACACGACGGTATCTGGGTTCGATTCCCACTCGAGGAAGATGGATTTTTTATTTCCATTTTCTTCGCTCTGGCAACTAGGCAAAGCGCGGCGTTGACTTCCGCCACTCAACACGCAATAACTCGAAAAAGGCGGAAAGCGGGGACGGAAAAAAGTAGGGACCAAAGCAACGGAGTGTCTTAACACTAGGTTCGTATGGTTCCTGCAGTTCCCTCTGGCCACACTGTCATGTGTTTGACGTGAGAACATTATATTTATATTTCAAAATAAACAATTAATGTTTCACTCATGTGCCATAATAATTTATCTAATTTGTCTATGAAATTGTCCAAGATCTTTGAAATATAACAGATTTTCAATTTGTACATATTATGATTATATACAATTGTATGGACGCCATTTGTTAAAGTATTAAGTAAAATGATACGACAACAAAGTGAAAAAATAAGTGTTAAAGTATCGCTTTATAGCTTCACGCTTTATCCCGCACATGGCAGGGTAGGCAGAGGGAACCGTAGGAACCTAGTGGTAAGTTGCTTAGTCTCTGGTTTCTCCGTCCCCGCTTTCCACCTTTTTTGAAGCATTGCGTGTTGAGTGGCGGAACTCAACGCCGCCGTTTTTCCTAGTTTGCCAGAGCGAAGAAAATGGAAATAGAAAAATTCATCTTCCCTGACTGGGGATCAAACCCAGAAACCGTCTGCGTTACAGGCAGACGTTGCGCCTCTGCGCCACGACGGTCTTCAATAAACACAAACTATACGATAGTATTATTTAATAATTCAACAAAACAAGCACTACATATATACTTTAAAATATAGAATTTCAGTCATTGTTATTGAAACTTCCACTTTATTATACCGTATAGTTATTGAAATCTGTAGACGATAAGAGATTTAAGCTTATGGAAAATAAGTAATGTAAGCCTACAGCAAGCTTACAACATATATGCGTTATATATTATTGGCATGGTATCGATATTTCAAAGCATATTTTTTATCAATTTCTTCTAACGTGTCTCTCATAATAAAAATATGTCAAAAACAAAACCGATCTCTGTCATAGTAACATGTAGGCGGTAACATACACAGTTACAAACGTAATTAGGTAAGCCGCTTCCTTTTGTGTAATTTCTAACATTTTTCTACATACATCTGAAAATTTTTTCATACAAATATTGTATTTAATCAACTAACCGACGTCACTTACTATAATGGGAACAACAAAAAACACAGAAAGCTTTAACAATAATAAACGAATATATTGTTAAACCATAAAGGAAATTTTCCCTTGAAATATTATATGTTCATTAAAATAAAATAAAATGCGAGGGACTTCAATATTCGGACAAACAAAGTTATCGGAACTCGTTCTGGTTTGCATTTCGCTGATATTATTTTACTGTAGCAAAAGTATAGATTATCGGAATGTCCATACAGGGACGTGTATATATTTATTACTAAAACATGGAAATAAATAGAAACGGCCTTGGACAGGTTTAAAAGATAAAATGAAAGAAAAGTGAACCATAGGACATTTTTGTTTTTGCCATAAAAATGCGTATAAAAAAGCTTGTTAAATTAAGTGATACTATTGCATGTAAAATGTGCTCGACGATGCAACTTTGTCACACTAAATTAAGCACACACTGTATAACATCTTTAAAGTTGTTGAACGTTTGAAACATTTGCATAAAATAGTTAAAGAATTTAATTTACTTGAATATAATTACCAAGTACCATAATGATGTCTTCATAGCATCGTTATATATATATATATATATATATATATATATATATATATATATATATATATATATATATATATATATATATATATATATATATATATATATATATATATATATATATATATATATATTACCCCATTTTACCGTCCCATTGCAGGGCAAAGGCCTCTTTTCTCTCATGCCACCCGTCTCGGTCTTCGGCCTCCGACTGCCAGTTTTGGAGATATGCTTCCAAATCATCTCTCCACCTGCTACGAGGCCGGCTGACAACGGCGACCATCTTGTGGCACCCACACTGTTGAAATTTTTGCCCATCTGTCACTCTGCATGCGACAGACATGTCTCGCCCAGTCTCGCGGATTTTATACCAACGTCCGTTATGCGAGTTTTGGAGCGCAAGGTCGTGTTCCTAATGCGATCAATTCTTCTAACACCTGGTATGTTGCGCTCCATGGCATGTTGGCAAACCTTGAGTTTGGACTTTAGTGCTTTAGACCAGTTGCAGCATGGTCTCGAGTTCCCCTACTGAAGTGGCGAACAGGACAAACAGGACAATGTCATCCGCTAAACGGAGGTTGGTTAATTTTTTGTCGCCGACGTTTATGCCCTTGGTTGACCATTATACTTAGTCTGGCCATAAATACTGTTACTATTCAAAAAAAGAAAATATTACGTTTGAATTTGGAATCTGTCATTTTTATATGATTGCTTGATGTGTTTTCTTATTTTCGCGCCATTATATTGTTAAATATTTTGTTATATTAAAATGGAGTGGGGTGATAAAGAGAACCGAATCGCTGTGATTGCCTTACATAAAGTAGGTATGGAGAAAAGTGCAATTTTTAAAACCCTCCACCCGCTTGGTATTAGTCAAATGTTTGTTTACCGGGTTATTGATAGGTACAATGATACCTCCTCTGTTTGTGACAGAAAAAGATCTGGCCGTCCACGTACCGTTCGTGTGAAAAAGGATAATTAAAGCAGTTAGGGAAAGAATTCGAAGAAATCCTGTCCGTAAGCAAAAGATTTTATCTCGGGAGATGAAGATAGCTCCTAGAACCATGTCGCGTATATTAAAAGATGACTTAGCACTTGCAGCCTATAAGAGACGTACTGGTCACTTCTTAACTGATAATTTAAAGAAGAATAGGGTGGTAAAATCCAAACAACTACTTAAGCGGTACGCAAAGGGAGGTCACAAAAAAATTTTGTTTACGGATGAGAAAATTTTTACAATTGAGCAGTATTTTAATAAACAAAATGACCGTATTTATGCTGGAAGCTCTAAAGAAGCTTCGCAATTAGTAAACAGAGTACAACGTGGGCATTATCCCACTTCAGTGATGGTTTGGTGGGGTGTTAGCTATGAAGGGGTGACTGAGCCATATTTTTGTGAAAAAGGTATTAAAACGTCGGCACAAATTTATCAAAATACCATTCTTGAGACGGTAGTTAAGTCTTTAACTAACACCATGTTCAATAACAAAGAATGGTGCTTTCAACAAGACTCGGCACCGGGTCATAGAGCTCGATCCACCCAATCTTGGTTGAAAACTAACGTTCCGGACTTTATCAGCACTGAAAACTGGCCGTGGTCAAGTCCTGACCTAAATCCATTGGATTAAGATTTATGGTCAGTTTTAGAGAGTAAGGCTTGATCTAAACGCCATGATAATTTGGAGTCCCTAAAACGATCCATTCGGTTGGCAGTGAAGAATTTTCCTCTAGAAAGAGTTCGTGCTGCTATTGATAACTGGCCTCAACGTTTAAAAGACTGTATTGCAGCCAATGGGGACCACTTCGAATAAACATTGTATATTTTTAATAGTTATATATTGATGTATTAAACTAACTCACTATGAAAGGAATAAATGTTACGTATAAAAAAAAAATCGTGCTTTTCTTTATAACAATATTTATGGCAAGACTAAGTATATAATATTTGAATATAATTTTTATATTTTTTTTTTGGTCACTTTAATATACATTTACGTAGACTATCTAGTGTAAATTGGTGGAAACAGCGCTTGCAAGGTTTGCAAGCTGCGCCAGGTTTCAAATCCCGCTACATTCAAACTTTTATATTAACAAGCACTAAAGAAACAGCGGAAAGCGGCATACGGAGTGTATTAACACTAGGGTCCCTCCAGTCTTCTCCGCGCACAGTAGGTTTACTGTAAGCGGGATATAATGTGGAGCTAAAAACATTGTCTTCTTTTCTAAGTTCTCGAATCTGCATTCAATTATTTGATTTACACACACTACTTACAAAAAGATCATTCGTATTTTTTTTATATTATAAAATATTATATATTATATATAGGTATACTCAATTTCAACTTCACATAGCACCTCACAGATATATAAACTATGAACTACGAACCATCCATCAGACGCACTGAACTCTGAACGTGTCTCTTTGACCGAAACATTATTTATTGGAGCTAGGACTCAGCTCAGTGACAAATAAAACACTAAGTACTAGAGCGTGAATGTAACAAATTACTCCGGCGCTCACTTGTGACTGCTCAGTGCCCTATTTAAACGAGAACGCTGGAGCTTTTTGTAAGTAATTTGGGAAAGCTTTAATTTTGTAATACAAAAGTTATAAAATATACCAAGCAGTTTATATTTGTAGACACTAAGAATAATAAAAACAAATCCCGTCGTAGCGCCATAGCGTCTGACTGTGAACAGGTTCGGGGTACTCGAGAACATTGACTTAATTTATTTCCTCGCTCCAGTAACGAGACGGGCGCGGCATTGAGTTGCCGCCACAAATTGGGTGAAAAATCGGGAACAGAATGCAGTTGTGAGGTAGCTGTAAATTATAAATAACTAGCTTCACGCTTTATCCCGCATATAGCTGGGTAGACAGAGGGAACCAGCAGGAACCGTGGGATCTTAGTGGTGAGACACTTCGTTCCCCGCTTTCCGCCTTTTATAAACACCTAATTGACATTTAATTTATAAATTTTAACAAAGGAAAAATGAAACCCTATGACATTCATCTCCTATTAAATATATTCTAATTGAACCATAATGGTGTTAAAAGTTAAAACTTATCCTATTAAACTTTTTCTATGAAACATTACTGTATAGACATTTGGATAACCTACTATACGCTTGCTATAATAAAATAATATCAGCAAAATGCAAACCAGAACGAGTTCCGATAACTTTGTTTGTCCGAATATTGAATTCCCTCGCATTTTATTTTATTTTAATGAATATATGAGAATTTTATGATAAATTTACTTTACAATGGTTTAACAATATCTTCTTTTATTATTTTTAAAGCTGTCTGTGCTGTTTAATTTGATTGTAAAACAAGTAATCATATCGCATATTAACTTATCACGCTATTTCCATTATAATGTAAAAAATCTAAAATTCTTAAATAATCCTGCAAGTAATGGTTTACAAGTAAAACAAAAGAAGACGGCTTACCAAATTATGTTTTGAGGTAAGTAGGCAACATACATATAGAGTTTCTATATAGTGTATACAAAAAATATGTCTGAAATATACATATTATGCCAACTTTTTTATTTTTGATTTAAGAATTCTCATAAAGCTTCACGCAATATCACGTATAAAGCAAGATAGGCAGGGAACTTAATGTCGAGAAACTCCGTTCCCCACATTCCGCCCAATCTTCACGATATTGCGTGTTGGGTGACGGAACTCAACCATCCTTTAACCTTTACCTTCTAATTAGAGCAATTAAATAGTTCATTCCCACAAATGGGAATTGAACCCACAACATTTACTATGATAGAAAATTCATGGTATACTTATATATCTATACAATAAAAAGCATATACTTCCGGATGATTGGAAGGTTTTATTTCAGACGTACTATAATAATTAAGCTCACTGTAAGCTTATTTTTACTTACCTTCCATAAGCTTAAATCTCTTGTCGTCCACAGATTTCAATAACTATACGATATAATAAAGTGGAAGATTCAATAACAATAACTGAAATACTATTTTTTTTACTTCGCCCTTTATCCCACACATGGCAGGCTAGGCAGAGGGAACTGCAGGGACCGTGAGATCCTAGTGTTAAGACACTGAGCAACGCTCAGTCCCTGCTCTCTTCGTCCCCACTTTCCGCCTTTTTCGAGGCATTGCGTGTTGAGTGGTGGAACTCAACGCCACGCTTGCCTAATTTGCCAGAGCGAAGAAAATGGAAATAGAAAAATCCTTCTTCTCCGACTGGGGATCCGGGTTCGGTCCCCAATCGGAGAAGATTGATTTTTCTATCTATCGCGTTACATGCAGACGTTGCACCTCTGCGCCACGACGGTCGACTATATTTTAAAGTACGTATGTAGTGCTTGTTTTGTTGAATTATTAAATAATACTATCGTATAGTTTGTGCTACTTTAACACTTCTTTCCTCACTTTGTTGTCGTATAATTTTACTTAATACTTTAACAAATGTCGTCCATACAATTGTATATAATCATAATATGTACAAACTGAAAATCTGTTATATTTCAAAGAGCTTTTGACATTTTCTAAGTTATAATAGATCGCGTCTGTTTGTCGAATCAAATTACAAATTAATAATTATGGTACATAATTGAAACATTAATTACTTATTTTAAATTATAAATACAATGTTCTTACCTTAGTTTAAGTCAATTACCCTAGTTGCTTAATAATGTCATGGAAATAGGTCGAGTTTAAGACTTCTTTTCACAATCATTATTAAGACGTTTTTTTTCACAACCATTATTATTATCTGGTGTTTCTATACGTTATTTTATGATTTTTTTAATTTAGGAACATGGTGAGGACCTGTTCACTTAAAAAAGGTTTATCTTATTATTTAAACCCACTGTATTTCTTATGTATTTTAATTATTTTCTTTTTAAATATATATAACAACATTCGAAAATCATCAATAAAGCATATCTTATATACATATTTATATAGGTAGATTAAAATACAAAACAAAATAAAAAATCAATTTCAAACGTCATTCAAACCAAAATCCCTTTACATCTTCAAATCTTCTCGACATGTTCCTGATAAGTTATCACAGATACAAGTACCCACGTCACGACGTCACACGGCAATCTCGTGACACGTCACGTATCGGTAGGAAATAGCGTGGTAATGAAGGAATCATTGCCGCAGTGCTACTAGGAAATAAGAAAACTGAACTTGAGTGTATGAATCTCTTGGATATGGTAAGATATTATTATAATTTTTTTACAGTTTTACGCTTTGTCCCAGATATAGCAGGCTAGGCAAAGGGAACTACAGGAACCATGGGAACCTAGTATTAAGACACTTCGTTTCCCACTTTATGCCTTTTTCGAGGTATTACGTGTTAAGTGGACCTCACACTGCGCTAGCTTGTAGTTGCTAGAGCAAAAAATATTGAAATAGAAAAATACTCCCCGAGTGGGAATTGAACCCACAAAGCGTCATATTTTCAGGCAGACACTCTGCACCTTCAGTTATTACAATAACAAGTAAATATTTTTATTACACCCCTAAATATAAAGGAGCAAGAAAAAGAAAGTACTAGACAAAGTAAGAAATTTTCTTATTACAAAATATTGGAAAATCTTAAACATTTTTGTAAAAAAAAAATTAATTTACTAAAGCAATAGCTTTTCTCATTATTTTTTTTAATTGTAGTCGCATTTCCTTTACAGTACAGCACAATAAACAAATAATAAATCACAGATCCATCGCTTCCTACTTCCACATCACATGAGAGTTGATTAGATCGTCTTGCAATTCTGTAGCGCTCTACAAATTGTCATCGCGAGTTGTTCTCTAATCAATGTGTGTATTATTGACTTTTTGTACATACTACTGTACTCGTAGCTACTAGTAAGTATAAATAAAAATAGAGAAAATCCTGCTCTTCTAAGTGCAATTAAAGCATAACATAAGCAGGAGCTTTCGTGTAATATATAATCTGTACGATTTTACGGTACCTATTCATGAAATTGATATAAAGTCTGGCAAGGAATTAAATCTTGAGGTACCTAGAAATAAAGGAGAAATCCGAAAACTAAAAATTGTTGCCATAAAAAAAAGTCATAACAAACTTATATCTATTGTTCATTTCATACAAAATTACGTACGACCGGAAATTTGTGAACTTATTGTAAATGTTATAATCTGTATTTTGTTGTCCTAGAATTAAAAAAATTAACGCAGCCTCGGTGCGCCATTACTACTCGCTTTCTTACTCGACCGATGTTTTATTAAAAAATACATAAAATATATTGCAATAAGCATTATTAATTTCCACTGATTTGATTATCAATTTCCACTGACATTGTTACATTATTGACTATACCTCAATGGTATTACTAATAAAACTTACAGGAAATATCTAGATATATAAATATATAGATAGAGATAGAATCCAGAGGACCGTCATGGCGCAGAGGCGTAGCGTCTGCCTGTAAACGCAACGGTTTGTGGGTTCGATTCTCACTCGTGGAAGATGGCTTTTTCTATTTCCATTTTCTTCTCTCTGGCAACTAGACAAAGAGCGACGTGGTGTTCCGCCACTCAACACGCAACGCCTCGAAAAGAGCGGTAAGCAGGGAACGGAGTGTCTCAACACTAGGTTCCTGTGGTTCCCTCCTACCCTACCCTACTATATGCGGGATAGAGCGTGAAGCTAAATATAAAGACAGAATCCAACCTCTAACCAACAAATACAGCTAGAAGTTTATCGATTGAACCAGAATAACACATAAATCCGTGTAAAACCGCTAAATGCTAATTTCGTCATATGACAAATTTGATTACGCCCATCATCCACTCGCCGCAATCACGGCTAACGAACGGCAGTTGGCAACCCTCTCATTTTGAATTTATATTTTTATGTTAAGTGGTCCCCAAATTAAGAGAATATACTTAATTACTACTCCCGGCTTATATCATATCATTATGAATGGAGAAACATTTGATTTCTTACTTTTGATATTCACAAGGTGATCGTGGCGGTTTAATTAAGTATGATGGTGTTGTTTTTATTAAATAAATAAAATATCTGTGTGAGACTTCCGAAGTCTCATAGATGGGAAGAAATAGAAAACCAAGTGACTAGCAAAAATAAAGGAGAGATGCCTCAAGAAATATAAAAGATTTATACAAATATTCTTGGTTCTGATGGTCAATTTATATTTCTCTTTTTATTGTTGGGTGCTAGAAATTATCCTTAACTATTTAAGCAACACTATTTCCAATACACTATAAATGAGGACTTCCTTTAGTTACAAGGTCACTGTTATAGATAAGACTAAGACTAATTTTGATATTTTTTCAGTTATACACTTTTTTCTACATGCTGCAGAGAGGCAAAAAGAAGAGTACGACGCTCTATACTCCGACATCTGCCCAAATTCGAGTCATTGTGTAATGAGTTGTACTTTACGATGTAATTTGCCTTGGCAATATGTAGAAGTTATTCATTTATCCTGAATGGGATAGAACCCACTAACGTCGTCCTACAACACCATAATTGCTATAATTAACAAATTAATGTATAATCGCCTAAATAATTTTATTGAAATAATTAAGACCATCGTAGTGGCTTAGTGTCTGTCTGTAAACGCGACGGTTGGCGAGTTTCATTTCTACTCTATTTCATTTTTCTTAGCTCTGCCCATTAGGAAAGCACAAGAAGAAAGCGGGGAACGGAGTGTCTTGACACTAGATTCCCACGGTTCTTGCGGTTCCCTCGGCTTTCTGCAGGACAAAGTTGAAGAAAGAAAAATCTAGAATAACAAATATTTCTTTTTACACAAAATCATGAGTCAATCATAAAAATATTCACATCAAAATGCTAAACATAAAACATTTTCTATACTTAACAACATATGTGAAATAAATATATACATAGAAACTTAAAAGAATGTATATACATAGTATATATAAATTTCGTAATAAATACTTGTGAGTTTAATGAAAAATAAATAGTCCGTAGGTAGCGAGCGGGCCGTGAATCGGATCGGATTACGAGAACGCTAACGAGCCAACTCATTTCGCTTTTTATTTTCACGCTGAAATTCAGACGTAACTTAGCTTTACACGAGTGGACCAAGTCTAATATTGAAATGGATAAAACTTTAAATAAATATTTATATTTTCGATTTAATTTATAAATTGAATCCATCGTGGGTGTACTTAATTGAACTCAATAGTATTCGAAACTCCGAAGTATAGATGTTTTTAAGCTGAGCGGAAAATGGGGAATTCAGAGCCCTATTTAACTAACGAGAGCTTCGAAAAATTATCTAAAGATAAAACATTTCCTATAGCCTTAATAGTCTATACACGATGTATAGACTATTTTTTTAACCCCTAAAATCACAATTTATTAACAATAGGTTCGATATAACAATTATAGTAACATAATACCAAAAAAAACCGTCATTAATATAATAAATTCTAAATAAATTATAATATTGGCATCCATTACTAAAAATATTATGTGATATTTTTACATAGTAATGGAATAATAAAATAAATTATCTTTTGGATAAGCAAGATCAAATACATTCGGGGAAAGGTGGTAACATCTAAAGTTTAGATGTTATATATTATTTCAAAAAATAGATGCAAAAAGTTGACATATATAACAATTAGTGGAATTATAATGTTAACTACCGCCTTCAACAATTATATAATAAATTATGCATGGTTTTCGCTTTATAAATATATTATTTTAATCAAATGTGTCAATAAATACCTTGTTTATTCTACAATTTAGTTATTAACTGTTACTATGTAATACAAATGTCAATTCCATTAAATCATAACATAGTTATTCTAACAAGATTCTACCAGTCTACATAAATTTATAATATATTTATAACAGGTTAATATTATAAAATATAATATGATCATAGTAGCAAGAACTTAAATCAATTACCATCAATGTCACTTCCAAAAAATTAAAAAAATAATTGACATTCGATTGTCACTGCCAACAGTCACTGTCAAAACTTTCACCAGCTGACAATGACAGGTTTTTGTGTTGAATTGCGATGCAAAATTTAATAACAATTTCGCAAAAGCCATGGCGATGAGTTATTTAACTGAAAGCGAAGCGCCGCGGGACTTTCGTGTGTCTTCTACTGAAAGTGACAGCCATTATACGAAATGTGTACTCTGCTATACAGTAAAAAGGAACTTTTACTGCTCAGATTGTGTTAAGAGTGGTAATTTTGTACACACCTCAATGCCTTACTCGGATAGGTAAGTTTACGCAATTACCACATCTCAGTAAATCATTGACTTGATTTGAGATGACATAATTATATTTCAATACTAGTGTAATAAGGAAGATAACTTTAAGTTATGGAGTTACACAATATTAATTAAATGAGTCTGAACCACAGTAATTGTCACAACAAATTCATGGTATTTTTTAATTAAATTAAAATTAATTTGTGCCTTTTACATTCTGTATTCTGAATGACATCTATATCTATAATGAACATAAATAGCCACTCAGTTTTAAAGCTAAAACAAAAGTTAGAAATGTAAGCAATAAAGTAATCAACTGAACTTTAGGAATATTTATTAAAAGAATATGTTATAAAATTTAACTTCTATATTTTAATCACTTTTACACACAATTTCAGGTTTTCCGAGAAGCAAGTCAAACTAATGAGAGTTAAAATTAACAGACAACACATATTGGAAAGATGTGAGAAATTACTAGCACCTAGAATAAAAAAAGACATACTTTTAACTGAAACTAAGCAATCTAGGGATAAATTAGATTTGTTGAGACTTGCTATTGAACAAAGAAGGTCTACAATAGAAGTGAAGAAGAAAGAACTTAAAGAGCTAAAGTCATTAAACAGTGAACTGAGCTTAAAATTACCAAGATATAAAAAGAGAGTGTCGAGTTTGGGCAAACATGCACAAGAACAAAGAATAGAATTACAGAACAAAATAACTTTATATAATGATCAAACGCAAGCCCTGGCAGCATTAAGACGGTCAAGGATAAGGCAGCTGACTCGATACATATTTCCTATATATATGAGTTATGATTCAAGGTAATGTTAATAAGTTTAATTGATTCTAAATATATTTATTACAATGGTGTAAATTATTGTTTTGATAATTATTTGTATATATATTTTATAAATTCAAAATATTTGGTTAAGTGGGAACCAAGAGACATTTGGTAAAAGTAGTATTGTCAATTCCTTTATTGCTAATCTCAAAATAGAATTCAAACACAGTATGGAGGTAGTAAAAAATACATTGTTCTTTTAAGTCATTAGATAAATTTTTGTTATTACTCCATACTGGTAAGAAAATTGCAGCATTGGCTTCCGTGACTTACATAATTTCTTGAAATTGAGTTACCGAAAGTAAGGCTCAAGTTAAATGAAATAAGAACTATAATAATAAAAATAGTATTGTATTACACGTTACTAATATTAATCACAATAATTAAAGACATATTCCTTTTTAATTCGTACCTATATTTATTTCATTATTTTTCCATTCCAGTGATAGTATAGAGGACCTACAGTTTGTAGGTGAAGACGCAGAAGAAGAGACTCCCAAAAGGACTCAACTGCACATAGTAGCGCCCTGGATAGACATAGACGCGGACTATACACAAATGCAGAATTGGGGTGGAATATTTATTTATACAATATATATAAAATAAAAGATTTTCATTATTAATAAATTATTATCGCTAAATTATGGTTTAGGTAGTCTTAGATAATGGTACAAATGGTATATATACTTCTCTCCCTTTTTTCTATGTTTTTTTTATGTCTTCACGCTTTATCCCGCAAATGGCGGGGTAGGCAGAGAGAACTGCAGGAACTATAGGAACCTGGTGTTAAGACATTCTGTTGCTTAGTCCCTGCCTTTCGATATTTCATTTTCATTTTCTACGCTCTGGCAACTAGGGAAAGCGTGGTGTTGAGTTCCGCCACCCAACACGCAATGTCTCGAAAAGGCGGAAAACGGAGACACTAACTACACACTATCTTAACACTAGGTTCCCACTGTTTGTGAGGTTCCCTCTGCCTACCCTGCTATGTGCGGAACAAAGCGTAAAGTAACAACACAATATACAACTTGTTTTGTGAACTTAGGTATTTATTTTTATTAAATGCACGCTCTCCCCTTGATAGATGCGCGTGCAGTAAGCAATGCGAAACACATATATAGTTCATATGAGTTGAGTGAAACTGACAAGACTGACAAGACTGACTGACAATGTTAGACTGACAAGTATCACACACTGAGTCTTTGTACTACTTAACAGCGACTGTTTGATTTAATTATAGAGGATGATGTATCGACATTATAGAGAGTATTATTTTATATGACCGTTCTTTGTGTCCTCAGTGACACAAAGCAAAGACAGAGAGGCGGAGAGTCCGCCGGAGAGCGCGCTGTGTCGCTGCGGCGCCGCGCTCGGCCTCGCCGCGCAGCTCGTGGCGCTGCTGGCCTGGACGCTGGACACCAGGCTGCCGCACGCCGTGGCGCTCAGGTACGTGGCGTGGCGTGACGTGACGTGACGTGGAGTGACGTGACGTGGCGTAACGTGACGTGACGTGACGTGGCGTGGCGTGGCGTGACGTGACGTGCGAAAGGCGAAGGGAATCGACACGTTGAGACATTCCTTTCCTTTGCTCTGTTTTCGAGGTGTTGTGTTGTGTGGTGGAACTCAATGCTGCAATTTGTCTAGTTATCAGAGCGACGAAAATGGAAATAAATAATTCTTTATGAATGTGAATTGGACCTATAAATCGTTGTGTTTACAGGCAGGCTGCTCGTTCTCTTATTAAGTGGTAGATATTAGAGTATACTTATTGGTTTCAATTTTGGACACAATATGTTTTTAATAATATTTCCCTAATTTTGGCGTGGTCTTTTAGCATAGACATCTTCCAACGCTTTCCTTTGCTTTCTGTCTTTAGCCATTATGATTCGAAGTTACCCAAAAATTAATTCGATATCGTTCTTCGGGTGGATTACTGGACTTTACCAAACTAGGCTACTGTTTGAATCGAAGACTTGAAATGATTACATCGATTAAATGCTCGATATAATTTCAATATATCGATATTATAACATTTAACCCAGCGACTACTCCGAGCCGCGCAGCTGGCGCGCGTCCGTGTCGCGCGTGCGCGCGGCCGCCGCCGCCCTGTGCGCGCGCGCCGGCGTGCCGCCCCCGCCCGCCCCCGCGCCGCCCGCCCCGCTCGCCGCCCTGGCCGCCCTGCACCAGCTGGCGCTGGCCGCGGTGGCCGACGACCCCGAGCTGGGCGGCGCGGGCGCCGGCGCGGCGCGCGCTGGTGCGGAGGCCTGGGGCGCCGCCGGGGACGATCTGGACGAGCCCGAGCCCCCCGAACACTTGCACTGGCCGGATACGGCGCAGGTATGTGTGTGGGTGGTGTTGTTGGAACTAACTTTTACCTATGTAGAGTATAATATTTAAAGATTTTTGTATGTAACAAAATATTAGAAAACAGGGACTAAGCAACGGAGGTTCCCACGGTCCCTGCAGTTCCCTCTGCCTACCCTCCCATGTGCGGGATATAGCGTGAAGCTGAAAATATAGTTACATTCGTTATGTAAAAAATTAGTTAAGAATTATCATCTGTTTAGGTACAGGATAGTTTTTCTCATTTCGAGATGTTTACACGTGCTATGTAACGCGTGAGGCAGTCGTAGTTAAATACGAATGACAAAGATCTCGTACTACGAAAATACTGTCATCCTTCATTCAAAAAATACCGAAAGAGATATATCGCTTACCCGCTCTGACAGTATAGTGTACGCTCGCGTCATACTTGACAAATGGCGTTTTATTTTGGAACAATAATTTAATTATTTACTTTGTTTGAAAAAAAGAACATTTTTTTTTCTGAAAATATGACTTTGCCAAGTTTACAAATCCTAGAGAATACTATACTTTAAATTAAGGTCACGCTTTAAATTAGGTACAGACTCGTAAGTACACGAGTATAGACTATGACAAAGTGAACTTTTTTTTTAAATTACTTTAGATTGAAGAAATAAGCTCTACTCCGCCTCCAGCCCCCTCCCTGGTGACGTCAGCGGCCGCCTCCATCGCCTCCATGTGGAGAGGTTGGACCAAGTAACACTACTTACTATATCTAGTCCAAAACTATAGTTAAGCTACCCTAGCTGCGGTCACAATATGATGGGTGTGCAGATTTTAAAAAAATAAAAGTCAATTTGTTTAGTGAAACACTTATTTGGCAGCTAAAATTAATGTTTGAAATAGTACAGTTGTCATAAAAATAAGAAATAAAAATTAAACTTATGTAAGATGTTGCTAGAAAATGGTAGTGTCTTTTTAAATTTGGTTTTTGATTTATTAGTCATGATTTTTTTACTTTTTTTTTATTTTCTGGAAATATTATAACAAGTCTCGTGTAACTATTCTCTCTAATATGTACGTATTAGCACTGTATTTTTTTTAATTAAAAAAAAATATAATAAAAGAAATGGTTGTACTAAAGTTGTAAATTATAAATATAAAAAAATTGAAACAAATGATATATCATTATTGATATATCCTATATATATGAAAAAAACTAATATAAATAACATAATTGAGGACCGTCGTGGCGCAGAGGCGCAACGTCTGCCTGTAACGCGACGGTTTCTGGGTTCAATCCCCAGTCGGAGAAGATGGATTTTTCTATTTCCATTTTCTTCGCTCTGGCAAACTAGGCAAAGCGCGGCGTTGAGTTCCGCCACTCAACACGCAGTGCCTCGAAAATGGCGGAAAGCGGGGACGGATAAAAGCAGGGACTAAGCAACGGAGTGTCTTAACATTAAATTCGTATGGTTCCTGCAGTTCCCTCTGCCTACCCTGCCCATGTGCGGGATACAGCGTGAAGCTAAAAAAAAATAAATAACATAATAATATATTTAAAAGTGTTGTCAGCCGGTGAACAAACAAAATGTATTAAAAAAATATATTTTATAACAATATAAATTGAATTGTTTAATTTTACATAAAAATATGTATATGTGTGTGTATTTTTTACCGTTTTTATTGTTTAATATAATTGTAAACTTTGAATCATTCCTTGTTCCTTTAAAAAATGAGTTAATTTTTTTTACTAACTAAATTCTGTATATTTATATAGCAAATAAATATATTTTTATAAAATTGTTTTTTTTTTTTTTTAATTCATATAGTCATGTGGGTTGAAAGAAGACAAGTCTGTATACAAAAAATAGTCAAGAATTATTAATAGTTTAGAGGCACAGGCATTTTATGATTTTTGAACGTGCTGTGTAACTCGTGATGTAGTCATTAATAAATACAAATGACGTAAAGATCTCGTACTACAAAAATACTATTAAACGTTGTCAATCTGTCACCTTTCATAAACCGGAAGAGAAAGAGATATATCTCTGTCCCGCTCTGACACGATAGTTTACGCTCGCGTCATACTTGACAAATGGCGTTTTATTTAGAAACGATTATTTACGTTATTTGCAATTTTAACACAATTATAAAGACTGGACTAAAACCATGCCTTGATTTGAGGATGTAAGTAATGGTATTGAGTCGAGGTATATATTATTTTTGGAGGATTTTATGTTCTAAGTATGACTCGCGCCTTGAAAACACTTGCAAGCTAAGTGTTCCGTTTACACGATTATATGAAGACACTTGCCAAGCTTTGTCAAGCATATGCGAACGTAGACCAAACTTATCTACGTTAAAAAAGTGCAGTATATAATTTTTATATTTTAGTCAACCTAATTTCTGTAAATGTCGTGGTGCGATAATAACTAGGATAATAAATATTAATAAAAAGTACAAGTAAAAAGAAATATTAAAAAAGT
Organism: Dione vanillae; assembly: GCA_037178615.1. NCBI lineage: Eukaryota > Metazoa > Arthropoda > Insecta > Lepidoptera > Nymphalidae > Dione > Dione vanillae. The sequence continues at coordinate 64,887 of JAZFAU010000221.1, read as the reverse complement.
AAAGTTTTAATAAACTATAATATGTACAATTATACAATAGCAATGATCTTTCTTCGTACATTATCTTATTTAGATGTTTGTCCGAAAGAATGAATTCCAACGGTATCGTAATAGCACAAAGGACATTGCTCAAATCTGCCCATGAATCAACAAAACTGCCATATTAATAAAAAATAATCATTTATTTTATAACGTTAATTTCAATCATTAAAATCTCACGGACACTTCTGAACGTCGTAAACATTTTAAATAATCGTGTCGCTGACTTTCAAACACCGACGCCATTGTTTCAAATCAAAATATTAAAAGTGTTACCAATTCGTAACAAACGCTGAGCGCTGTTTAAAAAATAATATCTCAGAACAAAATATAAATATGTGCTATTTCGTGAAATGCAAGTTAGATATTATATAATATGTTGAAAAATATAAGTCTTAAGTTAAGATTCTAAAAAATCCAAAATATAAAAACGAAAATATCTATTAAACGATTTATAATTAAAAAATATTATATTTTATATTTATTTTAAATATTATAAAATTTATTTTACATATTATATCTACATAATAGATAAATCAATCCATTATTAAAAATACTAGGCTGAACGGTTGCTGCGCCCATGTATGTATAATAGTATGGTATTTGACTTGGGCAAGACACCAAAAATGTATGATCGATCCTCCTGCACAGTTTTTAAATGATATATTAGTACAAAATACCGACAATTTGTAAGATATTAATGTTTCAATTTAAAAATAAACTAAATGAATATTTTAATTCTTGCTTTTTTTTGTTTCATACTATTTATGTTTTTCACAAATATTAAAAAGTATATATCTTTAAGTTTGCTTTTATTATTCTCATTTCTTATTTAAGTTATTAATATAATAGGCCTATTTTAAAAAAATTAATAGTTTTGCTAAAACACTTGAACAAAGTCTTTGATTAGACATTATAATATAATCAAAGAATATTAATAAGCAAAAGAAAGCAAGAGTATTAATAAGCAAAAAATTAAAACTGAATCAGGCATTTAGTCATTTAAATCAAGCTGAGGTAAGAGTATAATTTGTATTGTCCGATTTCAATGCAACAAAACACAACAAATAAATAAGAAATAGGCGAATTATGTTAAATTAATGGCTATTCTAATTTATTTATTCTATTAATAAACCGATATATTACATATTTTTATTGACGACATGACAGTAAATCATAACCTTAAAATTACTTTTTCTTTTGGTTTTTATTTGATTCTCTGAAGTGTCCGTGACTCTCATCTCATTTAAACAACACATAGTGATCATTAACTATACAATTTTAATTTTTTTACTGTTGTTGATTCTTAGGCAAAATATGTATGGCAGCTGAGCAATGTCCTTTATAACAATTTGCAAATATATATTAATATATACAAAAAGAAACAATTAAATATAAAAATTATAAATGACGCGTCAAAACAATACTATAAAAAAATCTATCAAATCATTATTTCAACTAACAAAGCTTTCCCACAGAGCACAACAAATATAATCCATTTTTTAAACGAGTCTCCACAGAAGGTTTTATATGAGACCTCAAATAGATTAGCTACTTGTCATCAAAGTCACGTGACCTGACACGTTCTGTCCTCACGCGCAGTTCCACCTCCTCCTGGCATCGCAGAGCGCCTCGTGCGCGCGCTCCACGCGCTCCAGCAGCTCTGATGGAGACGATACTTCTCTCTGAAGACGGGAAGAGAAGAAACTGATTAGCATTCCATGGATTCACCGTGCGAGTGCCCATCGCGTTGTAGGAAGTAGAGCTTCTATCAGCGCTTGGGACATGCGACCCAAGTGTAGGTTTAAAGGGGCCCCTTTAAAATGCATGAACGCTCACCTTCACTGTCCGAGCTCCTCCCACTACCTTACCAAATTTGAAACGATTCCGCTAATGCCGCCTTTGAAGTATGTTCTAAAATGTCTTAGTAATAGTTCTAGACAGGCCGAGATCTTTTAGCAAGCTATAGAGAGATTTCGCTGTTATACCTCTCACTCCTACTTCAACCGCATATAAGCTCTAAACCTGGTCAGTTCGTTAGTAAGCTCGTAGTTGTGTTCGGTAGGATTAATAAATTTTATTATAAGCATTAGAATGAATAAGAACTACACAAAAATTACCAACAAACATACATATTTTATTAAATAATTGACAAAATGCCAGTTAGTGGATTTACTGTCTTCACTATAAATCATTGATTTCAAGAAAAGAAAGAAGCTGTCAGGAGATGTAACTTCTTGTTCTTTTTCTTTAAGTAATAATATAATTTATTAACATTTATTTATATGAGGACCGTCGTGGAGTAGAGGCGCAACGTCTGCCTGTAACGCGGCTAACGCGACGGTTTCTGGGTTCGATCCCCAGTCGGAGAAGATGGATTTTTTATTTCCATTTTCTTCGCTCTGGCAAACTAGGCAAACTGCGGCGTTAAGTTCCGCCACTCAACACGCAATACCTCGAAAAAGGCGGAAAGCGGGGACGGAGAAAGCTGGGACTAAGCAACGGAGTGTCTTAACACTAGGTTCCCACGGTCAATGTAGTTCCCTCTGCCTACCCTGCCATGTACGGGATAAAGCGTGAAGCTAGGAAAAAAAATATTCTCCGCTCACCTTCTCTTCCACTATTCTCTTCTTCCTAAACAATCTTACTGGCGGAGTGGGAGGAGCAGGGCTGTCTGTCTCGCTCCCTCTCATACACTTTCCGCATGTCGTCTCGCTCACACATCTATCTATATAATCTAAGTTTCTAGAAAAGCTTTCTGGTATATAATCACATCTAGAGCGTTCCGTCTCGCTCACTCTAGTAGAAGTGTGTCGCCGTCTCGCTTCATTTACATAGGAATTACTTGCGGTCTCGCTCGCACGCGTAGATGTAAACTGTCGTCTTGGTTCTTTCAAATAGGAAGTGCTAGCTGTCTCGCTCACACGTGTGTGACTCGAGTCGTTCTGTCTCGCCCTGTGCAAGTATCGGGAACAACAAGGCTCGTCGCTAACAGATTCTGTATTGGAATTCCGCATTCTCAACACGCGTATTAACATTTCTTGCTGTTTTATTATTTCTTCTTGTTGCCTGTAAAATAGAATTTAAAAATATATTAATTTTTATTAATAAAAATAATATGAGGACCGTCGTGACGCAGAGGCGTAGGCGACAGTTTGTGGATTCAAATTCCACTAGGTAGGATGCATTATTTCGATTCTATTTTCTTGACTCTAGCAACTAGGCAAGCGCGGCGTTGAGTTCCGCCATTCAAAACGAAATGCCTTGAAATACGTAAAGCGAGGAACGAACTCTACCTACACAAAAACAACAGATTCATTGACTATTATAGAGTATTTCAAAGTATTGTTCCGTATATCATCTCATCAACCCTAAAGGAGTCCACTAACGCGTGCGCGTCCCGCTGCGCGCGCACCCACCGCCGCACGCCGCGCGCCGCCGCCTGCGCGTGCGCACACAGCGCCGCGCCGCGACACCGCGACTGCGACACCTCCGCGCGGAGAGACTCCACTAACTCGGATTTGTCTCTGTTAGCAATTATAACAGTAATGATTATCTGACAGATGATGAGTAAGTAGATTTATTGGTAAGAACATTCTATGCTCAAATTTCGGTGAAATTACAGTAAATTTGTTATTTATAGAGAAAAATAATAAAGTTAGGTCATATTTACTTTTATAGAGCATAATCTTTAAATTAGGTGAGTAAATAGTACTAAAATTAATCAAAGGCTATAACAAAAAAGTTAACAAAGTTTCAGTATAAAGTATATGTCATCGTACACAAAATAGTATCTATTTGATGACAAATGGGTTAAAACATAAAGGCAAAGCGCGGCGTTGGGTACCGCCACTCAACACACAATACCTCGTAAAAGGCGGAAAGCGGGGACGGAGAAAGCAACGGAGTGTCTTAACACTAGGTTCATATGGTTCCTGCAGTTCCCTCTGCCTACCCTGCAATATGCGGGATAAAGCGTGAAGTTTTTAAAAAAAAACATTTAAATTAGTAAAAGCTTCTTCTTAAAAATAATAAAATGATTGAAACAAACATAAATACACAATAAATGACCTATATCTGGCAGCAAGGCGCCGGCAGCGATCGCGCCACACCTCCACTTCTTCCGACAACTGAGACACTTGCACTTCTACCGCATTCTTCTACATAAAACACACACATATATATATATATATATATATATATATATATATATATATATATATATATATATATATATATATATATATATATATATATATATATATATATATATATATATATATATATATATATATATATATATATATATATATATATATATATATATATATATATATATATATATATATATATATATATATATATATATATATATATATATATATAGCCAGAAGGAAAACTTCTGCATGCTGCAGCTCGCCGTAAGGCAAAGGAGCTGGGTTTCCGCTTTGTCTGGGTTCGTGATGGGAAAATTTTTGTACGTAAATCTGAAGGTTCCAACTATATATATATACGAAATCATGACACTGTTAGTAGTTTGTCATAAAATATCGCTAAGTTTGATTATTGTATTTGCTATTACTTAAGGGCCCTTTACATAATAATATTTCTATATATTATCAAAATGTCAGGGGGTTAAGATCAAAGACAATTGACTTATTTAATAACATAATCTGTAACTCATACGATGTTGTAATTATGACGGAGACGTGGTTGAATGGGAGTGTTTTCGATTCTGAAATCTTCGATGATCGTTATGTTGTTCACAGACGTGATCGTGAGAGTAGTGGATTTCATGCTTCGAAAAATGGAGGCGGTGTGCTCATAGCTGTATCTAATCAATACAATTCCTCGCGAATGTCCCGATTCGAGTCCGAGTGCGAGGATCTTTGGGTTTGTGTAGAGGTACTAAACGCCCAAGAAAAGGTTGAAAAACTTTACATATGCGCTGTGTACATCCCCCCTCCAGTACAAAAGCATATATTTAAACATTTCGTCGATAACTCGAATCAAGTACTAGAGTCTGTTACCGATAATATACTTATTGCTGGTGATTTTAATCTTAGTGGCATAACATGGTCACTGGATCCACATAGTCATCTTTGTGCAGAACCCTCCAACAGTTATTTGCAAAATCTTTTAACAGACTTTCTCTCGTGCAATGAGTTGTATCAATTCAATTACATAAAGAACAATAAAAATAAAATTCTTGATCTTGTTTTATCGAACAGTAAAATTCATACCACTTCATGCCTTGATCCTTTAACATGTGTCGATCCCCTTCATCCACCTTTAATTTTTTCGTTCGATTCAACAAATTCTACCTCACTTATCCCTAACAGCAATATTACAAAATTTTGTTTTCACAAGGCAGATTACGAGAATATAAAGAAAGAACTAAGCGAAATTGATTGGAACGAAATTTTGAGCAGATGCCCTTGCGTCGATGATATGGTTTCATTATTTTATGCCCAAATTCGTAATTTAATATTAAAATATGTACCCAAAAAGAAACCCCGTAGTCATAAATATCCTATTTGGTTTACTTCGTGTCTGATTAAATGCATTAAAGAAAAATATAATTATAGAATAAAGATTCGAAAATACAACAATCCTCGAGATAAACTAACTTTTGACTTATTGAAGAAAAGGTGCGAAAAACTCTTATCGTGTTCTTATTTTAAATATATAGAACGTCTTGAGTTATCTTTAAGATCTAATCCTAAGTTAATTTGGTCATTTTTAAAACAAAAAAAGGGGAAAAGTTCTTATCCATCAAAAATTAAGGGCGACAACATAATCGCTTCCAATGGAACGCATATCTGCAATGTTTTTGCTAAGCAATTTTCGTCTGCTTATAATAAAAATAATGGTTACCTGGCTACAAATAGTGGTGATATTTCTGTAAATTTGTGTAATATTGCGAACCTTAGCCAATTATCTTTTACGGTGGATCAGGTTTATAATGTTTTAAAAAGACTGGATTCTAATAAGGGAGCTGGAGCTGACGGGATTCCATCTATTTTTGTCCATACTTGCGCTAGAACATTGGCTTTACCACTTGCAATAATTGTCAATAAATCTCTATCAACTAGCACTTATCATACCTTGTGGAAAAGGGCCATTGTATTGCCTTTGTTTAAAACTGGTGATAGGGAGGAAGCTAAGAATTATAGACCCATATCAATTATATCTGTTTTTGCGAAGGTGTTTGAGGTACTCTTATATCCTGTTGTTACTTGGCACTTTCAACAATTCGTTGCACCTGAACAACATGGGTTTATGAAAGCCCTATCTACAGCAACTAATCTTGTGTCCTTTGTTGAAGATATTACTGAAGTTCTTGATAATGGCATGTGCGTTGATACAATTTACACAGATTTCAGTAAGGCCTTCGACAAAGTCGATCATGGTATTTTAATTCATAAACTTGAAATTATAGGTATATCAGGCCCACTACTGGACTGGTTTAGGTCTTATCTTGTAAACCGATCTTCAACTGTTGTCGTTGATGGTTATGCTTCGGAACCATTTTTTGCGCAATCTGGCGTACCACAAGGCTCTCATCTTGGCCCTTTGCTGTTTAACATATTCATCAACGATATCAGTAGTTGCTTTAATTACTCCAAATGCTACTTGTTCGCTGACGATCTAAAGATCTTTAGACCTATTTCTACTGATACCGATAGAGAACTCCTACAGGAGGACTTAAATAATTTGTCGTTATGGTGTCGGAATAATGGCATGACTTTGAATGCTGAGAAGTGTCATGTAATCAAATTTTCTAGGAAAAAGACTTCTTTTGCGAGAACATATTTATTTGATGGTACAGCTCTGTCCGAAGTGCCTTACATACGTGATTTAGGAGTTATACTCGATAATAAACTTCGATATAATATCCATGTTGACAATATTGCAAATAAAGGTTTCAAGACTCTTGGTTTCTTCTTACGTAACTGCAAGCAATTTAGAAATTCACGCACTAAAATAATTATTTACTCAGCCTTGGTGCGTAGCATTTTAGAATATTGTAGTGTTGTATGGAATCCTCACTTCAATATTTATTCACAGAGAATAGAAAGGATTCAGAAACGATTTCTTTGGCATTTGTGCTTTGATCTTAACCTAGTCAAAACCCTTAGGACATACGAAGATAGGCTTAAATTCTTTAAACTACATTCACTTTCGGATCGAAGACAGCTCTGCGATCTCACTTTCTTATATAAGTTGGTGAATGGTGTCATTGACAGTCCCTGTTTATTAAAACATTTAAATATTCATGCACCCGTGAGGACATTAAGACCGTCGTCTTATACTCCATTTGTAGAAAAATCTACACGTTCACGTCAAGGACGCTATTCTCCAATTAATAGATTAATGTTAAGTTACAATGCTATCTATAAATTAACAAAAAATAATTGTACTACTTCATCCACTATTGATAAAAAGCATTTAGATAGAAAGATGGATATTGACATCTTTTGTGATAATCTTGTAAAATTCAAATGTAATTTATTAAATTTTTATTCATTATATAATTTTAATTTAAAGTAATATAATACCGATAACCTTATGTAATTCAAATGTTATTTATTAAATTTTTATTCATTATATATTTTTAATCTAAAGTAATATAATACCGATAACCTTGTGTAATTCAAATGTTATTTATTAAATTTTTATTCATTATATATTTTTAATCTAAAGTAATATAATACCGATAACCTTGTGTAATTCAAATGTTATTTATTAAATTTTTATTCATTATATAATTTTAATTTAAAGTAATCTATTACCGATATCTTTGTGTAACTCAAATGTAATTTATTAAATTTTTATTCATTATATACCTAATACTAATTTAAAAGAATCGATGGTTGTGCTGTATTCAGTAATTTGTTATTGCTTAGTATCGGAGAACCTTACTACTCATTGAACATGAGATTTGATTTGTTTTATATTTCATTTTATTGGATATTGTAATTCCTTACTTTAATATTTAGTAATGATATTAAAGTACAAAATTAAAAATATTTTAAATTTAACTTTTTACAGTACACTATTATTTTTTTTATTTTGATGATTATGTTGATGATTATTAGTATTTAATAATTTTTTTTTTCTAATTTTCCTTTTAAATTGTAATTTTATCTGCATGTTACGTGTCTATTTTTCTTTGCAATGTGTGTAATTAAGACAACATTTTGATTTTAAGGTTGCTTGTTCAATATTGTATTTTTCGCTATTATTAATGTATGTCTTGTTGGTGTTAATAAATAAATAAATAAATAAATAAATAAATAAATAAATAAATAAATAAATAAATAAATAATATATATATATATATATATATATATATATATATATATATATATATATATATATATATATATATATATATATATATATATATATATATATATATATATATATATATATATATATATATATATATATATATATATATATATATATATATATATATATATATATATATATATATATAGTATATATTTCTTCGAGAATAAGGTGAAAGCATTATTTAAGAGCGTCATGAGACCTGCAACACACTAACAGTGCGAGTGCAGCAGTTAGAGGGTATGTATATATGAGTTACTTCTACCGCATTCTTCTACATAAAACACATATATATAATATGGATAGAATATGGATAGAATAAGAATAAGAATAGAATATGGATAGAATAAGGTCAATAAGAATATGAATAGAATATGGATAGAATAAGGTGAGTAAGATATGTAGATACAATATAAAGGTTAGGTTAGAAAGATATCATATAAATATGATGATTTTCCTTGAAAATCATAATATAATTTTTGTAATAAAATATTAACATACTAATTTACCTCCTGAGCAACATTTTCCGTTTTATGAACATCCTCTCGAAGTCGCTTGATAACAGCGTCCTGCGCCTCGCATTGTCTCTGCACGTTGTGAAGCTCCGTCGTCTTATCGCTCAAGAGGGCTGTCAAGATTAAAAAAGTCAGATAATATCTCAGTAATTAAAAAGACTTAGGTAAAGGCTAGGTACAAAAATATTACAAGTTTTGTAAGCAGAAGTTCACTTTAAAAGGCATCGTCAAAGATGGAATGGAATTGATAAGAATTAGATTACACTTAATCATTAGATTTTCATTGTTAAACTAAAATAAACTACTTAAGATGGACATGGTTTCCATTCTGATTTAAACCACATTTTCCCTTTATCCAAAACAATTTAAAACTCATATATACATACCCTCTAACTGCTGCACTCGCACTGTTAGTGTGTTGCAGGTCTCATGACGCTCTCTCGAACTTTCCTCAACGCTAAACATTTGTTCTCGTATCCGCTGTAACTAGAAACAAATATATATTATTATTATTTATTATTTTTTTACCTTCACAATTTATCGCGCACATGGCAGGATAGGCATAAGGAACTGCAGGTAACATAGGAACCTAGTGTTATGACACTCCGTTTCTTAGTCCCTGCTTTCTCCGTCCCCGAAACAAATATTATTTTTATTTAATCGCAGTTGCTTCATTAATATTGTAAAGAAGATAAATAATCAAAAAATTCATACGTAATTTTTAAACACCTTGCTGTATGCTTTTCTGTATTTTTGAGATATTATATATTAAGTATACATTCTTCCAGAGTAGGAATCGAATCAACCGACCGTTATTTACAGTCAGACGCTTTATATATAAATATATCTTCTTCTTCTTCTTCTTCTTAGCGTTAATCCCGTCTTGTGACGGGGTCCGCTTTCTTGCTATTCTTCTTCCACTTCGCTCTATCATGGACATCTTCCTCCTCCAGATCGCAGCTATTCATGTCGTTCGTGACAACGCTCAACCACCGCAATCTCGGTCTTCCCCTTCGTCGCTTGCCAGGTAAAGTAAAGTTGAGCGTTCTATTGCCTATGTATTGAGGTGGTCTTCTTTTAACATGCCCATACCATCGTAGTCGGTTTTCTTGCAATTTGTCAGCGATGTCGCGTACCCCGAGGCTACCACGCACGTGTACGTTGCGGATATTGTCGAGCCTCGTCACTCCGCACATCCACCTTAGCATTTTCATCTCCATCACACGAATGGAATTAACATGCTTTTTTGTTACTGCCCACGTCTCGCTTCCATATGTGAGAACTGGTCTTATGATGGACTTATAAACTAGCCCTTTTAGCTTGATGGGCCTCCTCGTGTCGCAAGTGACTCCAGTAAGCTCGCGCCATTTTAGCCAAGCAGTGGATATCCGGTGTTGAAGGTTGCTTTCCAGTCTACCGAATTTGTCTATCATGCTACCCAGGTATTTGTACTCGTCGCACTGTTGTACCTCCTGGCCATCAATCACTATTGGGTCAGTGCGAGGGGTAGAGACATTACATTCCATGTACTGGGTCTTAGCTACACTTAGTACCAATCCTCCTGCTTGTAGTTGTTCTTTCCATGCGCTTAATGCTACTTCCAGATCTTGGCGATTTGATGTACATATTGCTACATCGTCTGCGTATATGAAAGTCCATGAAGCTTTTTGTTGAGCATCTTCAGTAAGTGTATCCATCACTAGACTGAACAGGAACGGACTTAGCACTGAACCCTGATGAACCCCTTCAGTGACTGGAATGGATTTTGTCACTCCCACCGGTGTTCTTATGAAGGAACGCGCATTTCTATACATGTCGGCAATGGAGGAGACATATGATTCAGGGATATTACGAAACCTGAGACTCCACCATATAGTGTCTCTAGGAACTCGATCAAAAGCCTTTTCCATATCCAGAAATGCAACGTAAAGGGGTTTCACTTTTGCTCTGTATTCTTCAGCTATCATGGTCATGGCAAATATCGGGTCAATTGTTGACAAACCTGGCACAAATCCGTACTGATTTTCGGAGAGCGTACATTCGGCACGTAGACGGCTGTCTATGACTCTCTCATACAGCTTCATTGTATGGCACATTAACTTAATGCCTCGGTAGTTAGTGCATTCATATCTGCTACCTTTGCCTTTGTAGAGGGGAATTATCACGCTCATTCTCCAAGCATCCGGAATATATAATATATAAATATATAAATATATAATATATAAATATATGATCTACATATATACATACATATAGAAAAAGGGCAGCCTATAGTTACCTCTTGTTCTTTCTTTACGATCTGAAGTTGATATTTTTGATCCAAATCTTCTCTACTCTCCACAGTCTGCTCTAATTCTTCTATTCTTTGCTTGAGGTCATCCACTTGCATCTGGAATAGAAACACATACCCATTTTTGTCATTTTTTTTGTTTCACGCTCATTTCGCTCATAGCAGGGTAGGCAAAGTGTAGCGCAGGAACCGTGAACCAGGAACCTAGTGTAAAGACATTTCGTTCCCTGCTTTCCACCTTTTCGAGGCAATGCCGCTCTTTGTAAAGTTACCAGAGTGAAGAAAATGGAAATAGAAAAATCCATTTTCCTCTAGTGGAAATCGAATCCACAAAACGTCGCGTCTGCCTATTATTATTATAAATAAGAAATGCTCTTTTAAGCTTTATGCTTGTTTGTTCATATATGGCAACCCCGACTAGTTTGAAGTCTTGTGCGAACACCCCTCGCGAGCGGTCAACAGTAGTTATCGAGAGGTAGTAAAAGGGGCACGTGAGACGGCCGACGCGAGCGCACGTCCTTCCTGAATCGATATATTAATTAGCGGTGTGATTTCCCTCAGCCTTATTTAATTTCCCTTTTGTGTATTCCCTCTTGATATTGAACCTGACAAAGACAAACCTACAAAAGATAATAGTGCAAGTAACCCTAAGTGAAGAAGACTAATGTGAAACATTCCTTGGCGGCCGTGAGCAATCAGTGTTTGTGTTGTGAATTATGAAGATAAGGTACTGTACAATTTCTATTATCCTAAAACCGACTATAAGGTAAATAATTAATAAATAACCTCCCCCTCAGCACGCTTCCACAAATGCGGCACACCCTACCCTCCACTATTCAATATACATTTTCTGGTAGCAGGGCGTGGTTCACTATATACTATATACATTTTCTGGTAGCAGAGCGTGGTTTTCATCCCTCTGGGCCCCCTTAATTATAGCGTGGTTTAATCCCTCTGAGTCCCCCTGATTATAGCGTAGTTTCATGCCCCTGAGTCCCTTTGATTACAGTGTTATTTTCCCGTTTTGGTATTTTGGCTCTTAATTTGGTACCTAATGCATAATTACAATATAATTTGATTTCCTAACCTTTTAAAACGTGTTCGCATCGAGTTGTTTAAAAAATAATGTTATATGAAATTTTTATACATATAATATTGAATATATAATTGTGTAGGGTGAATGCATAATGTGTAAAATATATAAATAAATATTGAATATAATTTTATATATTAAATATAAAATATAATAAATACACATAATATGGTTACATATGTTTTATAATATTACGCCTATACGTTATTACCTATCCCGTTTTAAATTATAATTGAAGTTAGTTAAAATATTTTAATATAATTTCCTTAAAAAACTAACTTACTTTAAAATATTATCCCTACACTTTTATTGTTACCCTTTTTTTATTTTTATTTAAATGAAGCTTAAGCCTTAATTGTAGTAATATTATATATCATATTATTTTGTTGTATTGCGTTATATGTAGATGCGACGCGTCCCTGAACTTGACCGTAACTGGTTTCTTATCTCGCCAGTTGTTGTGGATTCATTGTTTATTACGAGTTTATTATTTTTTTAATATTTTAGTTGAGTTATTTGTTTACTTGATTTCTGATTTCGCCCGTTGGTAGTGGGTTCATTGTTTATTACGAGTTTATTATTTTTTTAATATTTTAGTTGAGTTATTTGTTTACTTGATTTTTGATCTCGCCCGTTGGTAGTGGGTTCATTGTTTATTACGCGTTTATTAATTTTTAATATTTTAGTTCAGTTATTAGTTTACTTGATAATTTAAAATGGCTACTCATGATGAAACAGTAAAATGTTCCTTATATACAGAAAGCGCAGAATATAGAAAAAATATAGGTGTGGTACGCTTTGTTTCCGATTGGATTGCCGATACCTCGGAACTTCTTGGCACTTCTGAAATACCTAGATTATTAGTTAGGTTCAAGGATTTAGATTCTCATTGTAATTTATTTGTAAACGCGTCCTCAGTGCTCCTGGGTGGGTTAGATCCGGCTATCGATTACCAAGAAATTAGTTATGTAAAAAAAGAAGTGCGTTTAGTAAATAAGAAAATAGACGACCTCCGGGTGCGTCAGTTAGAGTTGTGCCCACCTGCTCCCGTAGTTGATCCTGTCATGGCCAGTACACCCGTAAGAATGAGTAGTAGAAATATTACTGAGCGAACTCCTTATAATAGATTACCTGATTTACCTATCCCTAAGTTTGATGGACGTCCTGACTCCTGGATAAGTTTTATTGATCAGTTTGACAGTGTAGTAGATTCCCAACACCATTTAACCCCCACAATGAAATTACAGTACTTGGTTGGATCCTTAGCAGATGAACCTAAGCGGTTGTTGCTACATTTAAAAATTGAAGAAGGCAACTATGAAGTTGCTCGTGAGTTGTTGAAACAGCGGTATCACAATACACGGGTTCTTGCTGATACCTACATAACCCAGATACTTACCCTGCCGGAGATTTCGAATAAATTTACAGGTTTGCGCGCGGCCTTTTTGAACCCCTTGTTAACTGCCTATCGCTGTTTAGAACGTTTAGAGTTACCCGTCTCCTCATGGTCTTATATGTTAGTACATATATGTTTGACTAAGCTTCCCTCTGATTTGAAATCCCGTTTTGAGCGTTGTTATGGCGGTGACGCTAATGAATTGCCTACCTTTAAAAATCTTACTACCTTTTTGGAAGACGAATGTCGTCACCATGACAACGTTGGCAACACCTCCCTTGTAGATTCTAACCTGACGAAATTTAAAAGTACTGTACCTAAACATACTTACTTTGCGGCTCCTCCCTCCCCTATATTAAATAATAGACAAAAAATGTTACCTGTAATAAATAATAGTAAAAAATGTTACCTGTGTGCTTCCTCTTCCCATTACCTCCGTGAATGTCCCGAATTTAGAGCTATGAATCCTAGAGAAAGATCGGGATTTGTAAAACATTCCCGGTTATGTTATAGGTGTTTGGACAAACATTCAATTCTTATGTGCAAGCGGGACTACAAATGTTCAACCTGCGGTCGCTCATCCCATCACACTATGCTATGTTTTAATGATTCCCGTAACCCAATGTATCCCACCTCATCCAATCGCAAGTATAATTATAATTCCAAATTTAATAAACGCAATTATCCGCGTACCTGTCCTTCTTCTACCCGCGGTCCCCATATGGGCGGGGGCCAGCATAAGAAATATTCCCCTTCGCAACTCCAGCGCTCCCCCCAACGACATTCCCAGAGAGCTTCTCCCCCCAGAGAAAATGCTCCGCCCCAACCTAGACAGGTTGAAAATAATATAAGATATCGTGATAATTCCTATAATAGAGAAGATAGACCCACATAGCTAGATACTTGTATTACTCCCCCTTCCCCTTGCCTTAATATCTCACCCAATTCTCTTATATTATTGCCTACTGTTAAATTACACGTTAAAACTGCTAGTGGCTATTTTATTGAAGCGCGTGCCTTATGTGATACCGGTGCCCAGGGTTGCCTCATTACAACCGATCTTGTTGTTAATTACCTCAATTTGACCATCTCCCCCTCCTGTGCCCCTGTACGTGGCATAGGTAATATTCCTTTAGTGGTTTCCCGTGGTTCTATTTCCCTGTGTTTTAAACCTTTGTATAATTCCTTCCCTGAGGTGTCAACCTCTGCTATGGTTATAGATGTGATTGCCGGTACGCATCCTGAGTTTGAGTTCCCTGAGTCTGTGTTTTTTCCTAGTAGTGATTTTTCCCTTGCTGACCCTACCTATAATAAGCCTGGCCCGATAGATATACTATTGGGTGCTGACGTGTTCGGCGCGCTTTTATTACAAGATAAAATATTTAACTTTAACGGCCTTACTGCTTTATCTACAATTTTTGGTTATATTGTTTGCGGTCCAGTCGCTGCCGATTATGGTGAATTAGAGCCCCCCATGACTGGAGTATCCTTACCTGTCTCATCGAGAAATTCTGGAAGGTTGAAGAGACCCCTCAAACCATGATTAGACCTTAGATAACGATGGTGAGATTTATAAATAAAACCCCGAAACTTACCCGTTGAGCTATCTGTATCCTTATCGCGTTAGCGCGTAGCGTTTCCTTGCGGTCTTCCCTAAGACGACTCTCACTCTTTCTTGACAAAGAAGGAATCATCAGAGTCGGTGGTCGTTTATGAAATTCCTTTAACATTCGAGGAATTAACTTCAATTTTTGCTCAAATTGAAGCGGTATTAAATTCCCAGCCGTTATGTCCCTTATCTAATGACCCTAACCATCTAGAAGTTTTGACGCCTGGTCATTTTTTGATTGGCCAACCTCTTAGTGCTTTGCCGGAGTATCCCTATAACAATGTAAAAATTAATCGTTTAACCCGTTTTCAAGTAGTGCAACAGATAACTCAACATTTTTGGTCGCGGTGGCAGTTAGAGTACCTATACACTCTGCAGACTAGGCAGAAGTGGACTGATCCAGTGAATCCTCCAACAGTAGGCGAGCTAGTCCTCATAAAAGATGATAATTTACCCCTTTACAGTGGCGACGTGGTCGCATTTCCCAAATTTATCCTGGTAAAGATAGCATTGTGCGTGTGGTCGATGTTAAGACATCGACAGGTATCCTAAAGAGAGCCTTAACCAAATTGGTTCGTCTACCTATTAGGTAGCTACTCCCATTTTCTCGTAAACATTAGATGTTTAGGGCGGGGGCTATGTTTGTTCATATATGGCAACCCCGACTAGTTTGAAGTCTTGTGCGAACACCCCGCGCGAGCGGTCAACAGTAGTTATCGAGAGGTAGTAAAAGGGGCACGTGAGACGGCCGACGCGAGCGCACGTCCTTCCTGAATCGATATATTAATTAGCGGTGTGATTTTCCCTCAGCCTTATTTGATTTCCCTTTTGTGTATTCCCTCTTGATATTGAACCTGACAAAGACAAACCTACAAAAGATAATAGTGCAAGTAACCCTAAGTGAAGAAGACTAATGTGAAACATTCCTTGGCGGCCGTGAGCAATCAGTGTTTGTGTTGTGAATTATGAAGATAAGGTACTGTACAATTTCTATTATCCTAAAACCGACTATAAGGTAAATAATTAATAAATAACCTCCCCCTCAGCACGCTTCCACAAATGCGGCACACCCTACCCTCCACTATTCAATATACATTTTCTGGTAGCAGGGCGTGGTTCACTATATACTATATACAATGCTTATTTACGTTTGCCACATAGTGATATCCCAGCTGTCAGCTAAATGTTCGAGACATTGCGATATGGCGGAACTCGGAGCTTAAAGAAAAAATTGAATGCAATGGATTTAAGACTGCACCTCTTTGAAACCGTCCAAGCAGTCTGATCACTAAGCTATGCGTTCTTCATCATCCTGCATCGTAAATTTACATGCATAATACAAGTCATTACGATGATAGCATCTCGATTGGGAGATTAGATTGTTTCTGGTTTAACATTTTATATGATTTATTTTATATGATGAAGTATTTCCAAATATTAGTTACCTTCATAGATTCATTCAGTTGCTTTAGTTTCTTGTTCTCCGCTTCTAGGCCACAAGTACAGTCCGACTGGAAAATAAGAAAAAGTAGGTAATAACAACAGTAAAAAGATATATTTTTTTGATTAATTACTACATAAAAGTTTTATTTTTAATGTTTTTGAGTATTTAAAATAAGCTGTAACCGCAACTTTGTCTTAGTTTAAATTGATTTATTACAGCTGACTTACTTACAATTAAAACAAAATAATTAAGTTAAAGGTTAAGCCATTGCTGAGGTTAAACGCAAAGTCAAACAGGATAATGCCTCACTATCATACAGCAATATAATTATAGAAAAAACAAGGAAATGATCGATGAATTAGTATTAAAAAAAGAACGAGTGATCAAAGAGGAGAAGGGAAACAAACAATAGACAAAACAAAAGTTATTTTCTTTTTCCATTCACAAAAATGACATAAGAAGTACCGTCGTGGCGCAGAGGCGCAACGTCTGCCTGTAACGCGACGGTTACTGGGTTCGATCCCCAGTCGGAGAAGATGGATTTTTCTATTTACATTTTCTTCGCTCTGGTAAATTAGGCAAAGCGCTGCGTTGAGTTCCGCCACTCAACACGCAATGCCTCGAAAACGGCGGAAAGCGGGGACGGAGAAAGCAGGGACTGAACAACGGAGTGTCTTAACACTAGGTTCTCAAGGTCCCTGCAGTTCCCTCTGCCTACCCTGCCTTGTGCGGGATAAAGCGTGAAGCTATAAAAAAAAAAAATAAAAAAAAAATAATAATAAAAGTAAAAAATGTATAACCAATACAAAATTTTTATTTAATTTATCTAAAATTTCCATCTTAAAAAGACTTAATTATGCATCTCACAATAAATAAAATAGCTTTCTTTATATAAATAAGTACTGTTTTTATTAAATCTAACTTGCATTTCATCTGCAACTGAATGTTTGTGTGTAGGATTCTGTTGAGAAAAGCCTGCTAAAGGTTTATTATATATTCTTGTCTTTTACTATTTTTTATGAAATCTTGTCTTTTACTATTTTTTATGAAATCATCTAAACTTTTTAGATTGATTAACTTTATTTGTTTTGCTTCCTCTAGGTTACCATTCTATTAACTTAGTCCATTTTTCTTTACTTCAATAGACTTCAATAAAAGAAATGCATGCTACAGTTCGTGTTATACCAAAATGTTAATCCACACTAAAGAAAGAAAATAATTAATTAGCAAGACACATATTTTTTTAAGTACGAGATAAAAAAACAATGTAGAAAAAAGCAATATTAAAAACAAAAAAAAATAAACACACCACAAATAAACATACATCGAGTATCACTTGTAACCGCTTCAGTTGGTCAGCTATGAGACGCAGCTCATCCGCCGCACCGTCTTCCCTCTCCCACATCCCCTGACACATTAAAAACAAAATAAAAGATTATTATAACACAAAAATATTATGTAATTTCCGACATTTTTGATACAAAACACACAAAGAACAAGTATTTACTTACCGAATCGTTGTTAGAAGAGTTGTTCAAGAAGTTCGTTATTTCTGATTTCAAATGTTCCACCTCCAGAGCCAAATCCTGAAAAGGAAGTCATTAAAAATCATGTTTAAAATTAAAACTAAAATTCGAAACAATATAATTTTTTTATCTCTCTCTATTTTCCGATATTATTTAATATATTATCTATAGGTTGAGATTTTAACACCGCTTTGTACTATTAATTTTTTTTAGCTTCACGCTTTATCCCGCACATGGCAGGTTAGGCAGAGGGAACTGCAGGAACCGTGGAATCTGTGTTAAGACACTCCGTTGCTTAGTCCCTGCTTTCTCCTTCTTCTTTTAGAGTTGAACGCAACGTCTTGTCCACCTGAGATTTATCGAGAATTAAATCTACGACCACCGTGTTTACCGTCAAATGCTAATCCACAACGCCTCGGTGGCTACACACACATAGACATATATTATAATACAATATGAGATTTATACCCTGACTTACCCTACATTTGTCCATAGAATTCCTTTGCCATATTAAATGAGTTTGCTCCGACTGCTTCTTCTCCAAGCGCATGTCGAGGTACGACCGTCTCAGTATGTTTATTAGGTCTTCTTGCTTTGCTGTCTTTAAAAAAAATAAATACATAAACAAAAGAAACAATATAAAAAAGAAAATAGATATAATATACTGACTGTACATCAACGCGAGAGATTTACTTACGAATCTACTTAATATATATACAAGCAAAGCTTTCTTTTAGCTTCACGCTGTATCCTGCCCAAAGCTTGGTAGCTTGAGGGAACCTAGTATTAAGACACTCCGTTCCCTGCTTTCCGCCTTTTTTCGAAGCATTGCATGTTGAGGGGCGAAACTTAACGCCGCGCTTACCGTGTTGCCAGAACGAAGAAACTGGAAATAAAAAAATCCATTTTCCTCAAGTGGGAATCGAACCCACAAACTGTCGCGTTTACAAGCAGACGCTACGCCTCTCATGTCCTCATTTAAACATTAGAACTTATACTTATTATATATAACGTACCTCGTAGAAGCACTCTCTATACAACTCTTCTATAACTGACAATTTGTCGCGTAGAGTTCTTACAATACCTTGATCCACTTCCTAAAATGCATATGGATATTACACATTATAGATACTTTTAACGTTTATTACGATGTAATTGAATTTCAAAATACAAAAAAAATAAAAATACTTATATTTATTTAAAATCAATAATCATCTACACTCATTAGTTATTAAAAGGTAAGCTTTTTGTTTCTAAAATATTTTTTACTAATAAACCATTATACAGCTACGTTACATATATTTATTCTGCTAACTATACTATATGTTATTTAAATCATTTATCATTTATTTCTACACAAATGTGTAAATTTATTTTAAATATAATTACGTTATTCCATGAATAATCTTGAAAAGTTACACCACTTTTAAGACATTGCACAAATATCCGGATAAATATAATTTATTTTACAAAATAAAAAAGGCTAATAATAATTATACAAAAAGTTGGTCAGATAGGGAGTGGAGGTCTCGGCTGACTTTCGAAAACACAGTATCGAAGATACTAGAGGAAGGTCACACGTATAAATTGGACGAGGCGGAAGAGATATGCAGGGACCGTTCTCTCTAACTTCTTCGCTAGAGATAAAGCCTGAAGTTACGGATAGCCTTAGTTTATACTAATTGCAGCCACAGAGAAAATAAACTATAAAATATTACAAGATTTATTTATACCTGAGCATGTGTAGACACATCAGTCATCTCGAAGTGATTACCGTCCGCCCAAGAACGTGTATTGAACTGAAACACGTAAATTAGAAGCTTACGTTACTTAACGTTACGTAAGCTTACGTTACGTATATAGAAGTAACATATTGATCTCCCAATTTTTTATATATTACGATAATTAAATAATAAAATGTCAAGTAGTATCTTAACACCGGTTTTTGCCTTGCCAGAGTAAAGAAATGAAAATAATTCTCTTTCCCATAGGAACCGAACTCACAACCGTCGCGTTCACAATCAAATGCTTTACCGCTGCCCCATGACATTGTCAATAGTAAATTATGTTTAGAAATATTATATAGAAAATATAGAGATATTTTGCAACACCAGTTTTCAAACCACTGTTTGAATTTTATATATTATATCTATTTTCTTATATATATTATAGTTTGTATATTATATATTATATCTATTTTCTTTTATATCTATTTTCTTTTAAAACACTTTTTAAAACAATGGAGATCAATGGAACATTCAAGTAGATAATATTCAGAAAGAAAGAGTAATATTCAGATTCAGTGTAATAATATACTATAGCTTCAAATTATTGTCCATATATAGCCGGAAAGACGGAATCGAGTGTCTTGACACTCCATCTATTTCGTCAAACTTTTAAGATTTGCATGTGATAGGGTGGAACCAACGCTGCGCTTTGTCAACGTTGGTTTAGCTGTTGTGTTTAGCTTCACTCTATATCCCGCACAAGGCAGAGAAGGCAGAGAGAATCGTAGGAACCTTAGGAACTTAGGGTTAAGACACTGACACGTGTTAGGTGGCGGAACTCAACGCCCCGTTTTACGTAACTACCAGAACTAAGAAAACATAAATAGAGAAATCCATCTTCCCCGAGTGGGATCGAACCGACAAAAGTCGCGTTTACAGGTAGACGCTTTTGCGCCACGACGGTCTCAATACACTTGTAATTTTGAAGTAAAACAAAACTTACAACATTCGTTTGCTGAGTTTTGTGCATCTTTGGCAGAGCTTGAGCTTTAGAGCTCAGGGCGGTGATGCGAGCTTCAGCCAACGCCAAGCTTTCCGCCTGAACTCGTATTGTCTCCTCTTTATTCTTTAACTACAAAAAAACATGATAAATTACCATTACATTTAAAATAAAAAATAAACATTAAATTTATAACTATATATAATGATAATAATTTAGTAATTTATTAATCAGTTTTCAAAATTCAGCAGCTACACTTTAGTCTTGTATGTATAGTAGGGTAAACAAAAAAAAATGGTATGTTAAATCACGTTCAATTTTTATTGAGACGCAAAGCAGAACGACACGCTGTATTTTAGGACCAGGTAATAAAAAAAATATTTCTGAGGACCTTCGTGGCGCAGAAACGACGGTTTGATGGCTCGATTCCCACTCGGAGAAGATGGATTTTTCTATTTCCATTTTCGTCGCTCTGGAAACTAGGCAAAACGCGGCTTTGAGTTCCGCCACTCAACATGCAATGTCTCGAAAAAAAAAAGCGCAAAGCGGGGGCGGAGAAAGCAGGAACTAAGCAACGGAGTGTCTTAACACTAGGTTCCACGGATCCTGCAGATCCCTCTGCCTACCCTGCCATATGGGGGTAAAGCGTGAAGCTAAAAATAAATCATTTCTAACGCGTAGGAATCGAACCCACAAGTGCTAATCGAGTTTATGCACGATCTCAAGTATTTCCAGTATTATCAAAAGATTCTTAATAAAACGCTAATTGTTACCGACTGTATATTAAACTTTGAAGATAATCGAAAACAAAAGTAAAGCGGAAGAATAAATCAGTTATTACTAAAGAACTTAACCAGGCAATGCCCTCCGCATATTGGGCAGTTATTAGTGAAGCAAAAATAAACTGGATTAAGCAATCCGTTTGATCCCAGAAGCATCGTTAAGAGATAACCCATCGCTTCAAACAAAAATATTAGTACAATGGCGTGGGATATGTGATATACATATACATATACAGGTGTGGCGGTAACGGCGACCGTAATTTCAAGCATAGTATTAACTAGCCTTTATAAACTTGTCAAAATTATAAAAGAAGTAAAATTTTCAAAAATAAAAATATATTTTTTTTAAACAAAATAAATAATTAAATTATTAACGCCATTTGTCAAGTATGACGCAAGCGTACACTATACTGTCAGAGCGGGACAAAAATATATCTCTTTTTCTTTTGGTTATTTTTTTTGAATGAAAGGTGACAGATTGTCCACGTTTAATAGTATTTTTGTAGTACAAAGTCTATACGTCAATCGTATTTAATGATGTCTACCTCACGCGTTACACAGCACGTATTAATATCGTGAAACGGAAAAAATTATGCTGTACCCAAACTATTAATAATATTTAAATAGTTTTTTTGTATATAGCCTCAAAGTATTTTCTCTTATAAGTAGTTTTGATAATGGCCGCCGTGTCAGACATATATATATATAGCTGGAGCTACTTACAATTTGCATGGTAGCACGTAGTTTACTCTCGAGGAGTTGAACGCGTGTCCCTTCGCTAGCTGCGTTGTCGACGCTCACCGCTCCTATGCTATCCTACAAAGTATTATTTATTTTTTAATTCAAAATAAAAAACAAAACATTTCTGAAACATTTAAAGGAAAATAGCAAGAAATCTTTTTAATATTTTTATGAATTCATTACTAAACAAGTTATATGCCCGTGAAAATCATGTGACGTATTTCTACACCCATGTCTTGTAAATATTTTTGTATTGAGTAAACTACTAGTTCAATATCAATAATAGATAATCATTTATTTCTCTGTTAGAGAAAATTAAAACAGAGCCTTTCACTTTTTATTAAACTTAACTACTTACTTCGTGTCCCAAGACACTAATTATGTTGAAAGCACTACTGAAACAAACATCAGTAGGAAAACAAATCAGAGCGGTGGAAAAATATAAAAACATTTTTTTTCTACCATACGATATATATGAGAAGCAAAAAACAAAAAGTTCTCGCGGAAACGTCGTTAACGACGCAACGTCCCAAATAGTTAACATGGACGATGGAATTTACGATTTCCTCGAAGGTTTCCGGTCTGAGATGGAATTTCAGACAAAAATGTTTTTTTTTTTAAATAAACCGACTTCAAAAATATTTACCATATAATATATATGATAAATATTTTTAGTAATATTTAAATAAATAAATATTTTATACCATATAAAAAATGAAAGTAATAATACTTTGAAATTAATTTGTATGATAATCTATTTAGGAGTCCAAGCACGTGTGCGTAAATTACAAAGTATGTGTAAACCGTCGTGGCGCAGAGACGCAACGTCTGCCTGTAACGCGACGGTTTCTTGGGTCGATTCCCAGTCGAAGAAGATGGCAGATGAAGGATTTTTCTATTTCCATTTTCTTCGCTCTGGCAACTAGGCAAAGCGCGGTCTTGAGCTCCGCCACTCAACACGTAATTCATGAAAAAGGCAGAAGGTGGGGACGGAGTAAGCAGGGACTAAGTAACGGATCCCACGGTTCCTGCAGTTGCCTCTGCCTACCATGTGCGGGATTTATGTATGTACATAAATTTCACGGTAACAAATTCATTATTAAGATAATAATAAGGTATATATTTCAGTATTGAAAATAGTCGACATTTCATTAAATAAGCAAAGATAAATATCATTTTAATAGAAAATATTGTCTTTTTTTTACTTTTTTCTGTGTAGTAGATTCCGAGTGTGAATTGAACTCGTAACCGTCACACTTTCTCATCGGCATCTACTTTTATAACACTAACACAACACTGTTGTTTGAATGTTTTAGAGTAAAATTTATCACCACTAAATGAATCTCTCCCATTACTTTACGACGCCTGAAAATATCTAAACTGAAACTGAAAAAGAATTTTCATAAGAAAGTAGATTTCGATATAAATACCAACAACGTTGCAACATTCGTATTCTACAAACGATTCAGATCAAAGACAGTAATATTTTCTTTTAGGCTTATTTTTGTACAAAGTATAACAACACCTATACCATTTTCAAAAAATTACAAGAGTTGTGAAATCATTACATATTTAATCATTTTTTTTATTACCACCAACACACAAGTTTCAAGCTCTAAAACAGAGTGACGTGTCACTAAAGTCTTCCTTTTTAAACTGTAAGTATAAGTGAATTTAACTCACCTTACCAAAATCACTGGTATCCGAATCTCCATACATAAGGAGGCCGTTGAACATCATGTTTAAACAACATTCGAACACAAATAAATAAACATAAACAACGGTGTGTTCGTACGCCGTAGTGTTTAATTACAGTTTTATACACTTATAAATATATATTATATATATATATATATATATATATATATATATATATATATATATATATATATATATATATATATATATATATATATATATATATATATATATATATATATATATATATATATATATATATATATATATATATATATATATATATATATATATATATATATATATATATATATATATATGTATATATATATATATATATATATATATATGTATATATATATATATATATATATATATATATATATATATATATATATATATATATATATATATATATATATATATATATATATATATATAATTTCTTTAAGGAAAAACACTTTTTAAATCGTAAAAACGTTCTATATTTACTAAATTTATGAAAATAAGATTACCTAATAATTACTTCAACGAATTTAAATATTAAAGAAATATTATAATAACTGAGACACTTTAAACTTCTAAAATTTCAATCAAACGCCAAAATCTATTAAAACCAGTCTGAGTACAATATAATTTTAGTAATCCCACTAAAAGTTATATAAATAAACAAACAAAAAATATAAATTCTATAACAAATTCGTCTTGACGCAACTACTGCGTGGAACGTTCACAAAAACACTGGCGCGTAAGGATTGGGGTGGCGCGGTATATTTAGCAACTACTGTAGTGGCGGAAACGGTATCACTCGTTTGTCTATACGTTATTTATCACCTGAGCTTAAAGTTTAAGTTAGTTATTTTAAAAGCTTTTAAGCTTCTTCATTCGTTCATGCATATTTCATTCGTGTGTTACTTTTTGAAAACAAGCTCTCTTGTTTACCAAAAGAATTAGCAAAAAAATAGACTTTGTCTTTAAATTATGTTTTTTTTTACGAAATCAGATGGTGAATCTTCTGTTGGCGCTAAAGAACTTTACTCACGTCACTTGTCTTTAAATATATAATATGTGTGTATCTTGCGACATATAAAAGGCTACGTAACATCTGCAACAGATTGTGTAGGGATGCTAAGCGTCGCTATTTCCATGATACTATTAAGAGTCTCAGTCAGTCACAGATCTGGAGATTCTTGGAGTCGTATGGTATAGGCAAAACCACTGAAACTCCTCAAGTGTCAGTGGATCTTCACTCACTCAATTCTTTTTTCACAATTCCTCCATATTGCATTGATCCCCAAATAAAATCATATACACTTGACTTGTTATCTCAAAATACCTTACCAAACTCCACTTCATTTTCTTTTAGAACTGTATCAGAGGATGAAGTCAAGAAGTGTGTTCACTCCATTTTCACAAAAGCCTTTGGAATCGACAATCTCAGTCTGGAGATGATTCTTCCTGTGTTGGAGAGTATTGCACCAGTGGTCACCCACATCATCAACTTTTCACTGTTAAGTAATGTCTTTCCTTCACAATGGAAGAGTGCTTTTGTCATTCCACTTCCCAAAACCTCCAACCCCTCCAATAACACTGATTACCGTCCTATATCTATCCTTCCAATTCTATCCAAAGTCCTTGAATCTATAGTCAATAGCCAACTCTTCTCTTTTCTCTCTGAAAACAATTTACTATGTCCTTTCCAATCCGGTTTCCGTCCTTACCACAGCACAGTTGGAGCATTGCTGAATATCACGGAGGACATTCGGTGTGCTATGGATAACACCAAGCTCACCGTTATGGTACTCTTAGATTTCAGTAGCGCATTCAACTCTGTTGATCTCGACATACTTCTTGGTACTCTTCGAGCAGTCAATATTTCTTCGGCAGCTTTAGGCTGGTTTCGTTCTTATCTCTTCGGTCGCCGGCAATGTGTAAAAGCAAACGACGAAACTTCGTCTTGGCTTGATCTCACAGCTGGCGTTCCCCAAGGCGGCGTTCTTTCTCCACTTCTTTTCTCGATTTTCATCAATAACATTTCAAGAGTCATTACTTCTCCTTTCCATCTGTATGCGGATGATTTGCAACTTTATCGTCACAGTAACTTGAATGATTTGTCTGAAATCATCGAGACATTAAACAACGATCTTGATGCCATCAAAACCTGGGCTGAATCTTTTGGTTTACTGGTTAATCCAAAAAAGTCACAGGCTATAATTATTGGTAGTAATAGACTCAGACATAAAGTCGACTGGGATTCTGTGCCTGCAATTCGATACTCTGGTGTGACAATTCCTTACTGGAACGAAGTAAGGAATTTAGGGTTAATAATCGACTGTAACATGTCTTGGTTACCTCACATTAACGCAATTAGCAAGCGCATGTATTTCTCCTTCCATAACCTTAGGCGTCTCCAATACTTTCTTCCTCACAAAACCAAAATTATGCTAGCGCAATGTCTTCTCCTTCTCATCTTCGATTACGCCGACATTTGCTATTTGGATGTGACTGAGGAGCTACTTAACAAATTAGAGCGACTACAAAATCTGGCCATACGCTTTGTCTATGGCTTACGTAAGTATGACCATGTTTCTCAATTTCGTGCTCAACTTAATTGGCTCCCAATCCGTCTTCGCCGTGATATGCACATCCTTGTTTTTCTCTTTAAGATCCTAAATTATCATAATATCCCTTCCTACCTACGTTCCCGCTTCAAGGTTCTTCCTCCTCCCTCTCGCTCTAGGCGGTCTTGCGTGGTTCCGTCGCTTGACGTACCTATGAGCAATACCAAATTCCTACAAAAATCCTTTTCTGTGTACGCAGCATCCCTCTGGAATAACCTTCCTAATCCTATCCAAAAAAGTCCATCAATTTTCTCCTTTAAATCCAAATTAAAAATACATTTACTTGCTTGTCTGAACGATTAATGTCAAATTCAAAGTCAGTATAATATTCGCACTATGTTTTTATAAGAATAAAAAGAAAAATGTGTTTATAGCATAATATGTATGTTTGTGTATGTATGTATGTATGTATTTATGTATATATGTATATATGTATGTATGTATGTATGTAAGTATGTATGTATGTTTAGGTATGTATATATATGTATATATCTATTTTTATATATAATTATATACTTAGTTATGAATTTATATATTTAATTTATATTTTATTTTATCTTAATGTTACATATTATTTGCACTACTTATTCCCGCTTTCTGAAATTTTCTCACTTCCACTGGTTGGCTGGAAGAGATTTCTTTTAGAAATAAGCCCACCATTGTCAACGAAATTTTCATATGTTTATATTTCGTTTGTAATTATTTTTATGTGCAATAAAGAATATATATGTTTGTGACCATGAAAAAAAATATAGTCTTCGTTTTGTCGCTAATTTACGACAACTGTAGTACTTTTGAGAATGTAAGTTAAAGCGCTATATAATTACCAAATCAAAAAAAAGACTATGTATATAGCTTTTGCAGCAATATCAGTGTAAAAATGCATATAGCACTACGTTATTACAAATAACAAATAAGAAAGCAAAATAACCCGAAAATACGAGATGTTCAAAACAACACAGTATCTAGTTCATTAGCCACGAAGCATCCCGCCACTTCCGACGCCATAGCATTTCGTCACACTCGCCCATTAACAGAAATAATATTCAGAGACGAAAACGCCATAACATAAGACAAAATAAAATAGTTTCACGCCATTTCTCTCATATAACAGGATAGACTGGGAACGTAGTGTAAAGACACACCGATCTCAATTCCGTTTAGTGTGTATTGAGTGGCGGAACTCAACGCCGCGCTTTGTCTTCTGCCGAGAGTAGGGTAATTAAGTAATTGATTACTCAAACGGGAACCAAAGACATAACCGTTGCGTGTATATGTATATCTCAGCAAGCAAGCAACTTAGTCCTTTTTGTGTATATACCTATCTATATAAATCGTGAACAATATAATATATACCTATGTATTAATTATAGAAATTATCTTTTTTGGGTAGTTATATATTCATTTATTTTAACTTATAGTATGTTTTTATCTATTCTTTATTAATATTATAAAGGTTATTTGGAAGGGATGACAACAAAGCCATAAGATCGCCATTATACATAGCTTATTTTAATTTTTTGATTTTTGCTAATTTTACAGTTAAAAATAGTAGTCAGGCATTAATCTGTCTACCCGTGACCAGGATTCTTTAAATAATTTTCAAAACTATCGCGAGAATCCGTCTAAAAAGTTTCACTTAACATGGAACAAAGATTTTAAATGAAAATTTTCTATATATTGTCATAATATATTTTTTTAGCTTCACGCTTTATCCCGCATAGGCAGAGGGAACTGCAGGAACTATATGAATCTAGTGTTAAGACACTCATTTGCTTAGTTCCTGGTTTCTCCGTCCCCACTTTACGCCTATCACCGTCATATAAATATTATAATAAAATTGATAAATTTCACTTTCCATCTAAAAATCTAAAATATACAAAAATAACGTGACTTACGTGAACTCGTGTTGCTCCATGTTCACTATTCGACGTCGTTTCTCTGCAAAAAATAACTTTTATGCTTAACCCAATTTTTTAAATTACAAATTTACGAGTTCCAGAAATAATGTCTCATCGTACTACAAGTATAGTTCAACGTAAGTTTTGGTTAAAATCAACATTTTTGGATGTCCTATAAAGAAATGGCAATTAAAAAAATCACGTGGAAATTAACATTGTAATCTTTCACTCCACTGTTAACTAACGTGACAATATGACATAAAACTAGAGGAAACGCGATAGTTGTGTGTTTGTAAAATATATTATTAAAATATTCAGGGACAGAAAGAGCAGGGTTAAAGCAGCAGAGGGCCTTAACACTAGGTTCCTGCAGTTCCCTCCGCCTACCCTGCCATGTGCGGGATAAAGCGTGAAGACATCAAAAAAATGTTTAAAAAAATAATTCTCCTTGTTGTCATTACAACTCTTTCGAGATATAGTATAGAGTATAGAGTTCTAGTGGAAAGCGGAGAACGGAGTGTGCAAACACTAAGTTCCAAAGACAAATATACTACACATAAGAATATAATAGAACAAGTTGATTTTCTAAAAAGATGAACTTCAAAAAGGTAAACATTTTTAACCTATCAAACTTAATATGCCTCTTTCTTCCATTAAAATACTGATCTTTGACTCCTGTATTGGAAAGGCTTTCACAGTCACAGTATATGCTCGTCTTAGACACAGACTCCTCAACGTCTGACACAGAGAGATCAGATATAAGTAGCGGTGGAGAAGGCGGCTGTGAAGAAGAAAGTATGTAAAAAAAAAAAACAAATAAATCATATAATAGTTTGAACGCAGCGGAATTTGAACCCGCAAAGGTTTTTGTGCATTTTCTTTATGTTATAAAAATAAAAAAAAATGTATTTCTATTTAAAAATATTGGTCAAATTCAGTATCATTTTTATAATTATAAGTACACAGTAAGTGGATGGCGGATAACTTCACGCTTTATCCCTAGTCAGGTAGTAAGAGAGAACGCTGTGGTCCCTACAATCCTCTTTCGCCTCTTCCATTGTTATTAGCCTCTTTACCAGGAAGTACTGTACACATTTTAAACACGTGGTGAATTTGATATACAAAATAAATAATAAAAACGAAAAATAAACGCTCATTCCACTTCTTTTGATTTTATTGACTTAGATATTTTAATTTATTCTTATATTTAGCTTAAAGCTTCTGTTTTAGTTAAATTTAACAACGTGCCATTTTTTTATGACATACGGAACTTTAAAATCCAAATATTATGATAACGATTTTATTTTTATATTTTTTTAATAATTAAACACGTTTTAAAATTGCCAAAG
This sequence comes from Dione vanillae, assembly GCA_037178615.1. NCBI lineage: Eukaryota > Metazoa > Arthropoda > Insecta > Lepidoptera > Nymphalidae > Dione > Dione vanillae. The sequence continues at coordinate 34,798 of JAZFAU010000221.1, read as the reverse complement.
CAAAAATATTACTAAACTGTTTCCAAAAAATATTAACAAATATTATTATTTCTTACTCACTCTTTCTATTAACAGTACATCACTATCAGCTCTTTGGAGATGAATTAGTCGACTAACGTTGGGCGTAGACGAGATTGGCTGCAAAACAACTAAATTATAAAACTAGCTTGTTGATCTAGGGTTTGAAGTACTACGAAGTTTTTAGACTACAATGATATAAGGAGTGTCTTAACACTAGGTTCCTGCAGTTTCCTCTGGCTACCCTGCAAAATGCGTGAAAAATAGTGAAGTTAAAAAAAAATAAAGGAATTTTTAAATGCCAACACACACTTCATAGCTAAAAACCGTCACAAAATTATCTATGTAGCAATAAATTGTATTAAATTGAATATATAACATATATGTGCATTACATACAAATATAACAAATTACAGTTTTTGGTCCAAACACATACTACAATAAAAAAATAATATTACAAAAATACTTACATTCATTCTTCTTTATGGTTTCAAATGAATGTAAATGTGCACAAAATATATTTTCAAGTCTCAAAGACTAGAAGTTCTTTATTCTTTTGTCTGACATAACATTCCCTGCGATTGCGTCATGGCAATATTTGTTTAACTTCGGGCAGATAGACAGTGACAGTCTAAAGTATTATAAAGACACTTCTTTCTCCGCATTCCACTAGTATTCAAGTCCAGGTTGACTAAAAGAATTCAATAACCTAAGTTATAAACTTCTTACACCGAGAGGGCACCGAGTCCAAAACCATAGCGCTCTCCCACAGTACAAATAATAATATATACATATAAATTATCTATATCTTTTTTAGCTTCACGCTTTATCCCGCTTATAGCAAGGTAGGCAGAAGGAACTGCAGAAACCTTAGGAGCACAGGTGTGTGTCTTACACACCTGCATTCCACATTTTCGATCTTGCATGTTGAGAGGCGGAACTCAACGCCGCGCTTTGCCGACCACAAGCCTCATCTTAGACAGACACAAACGCTGCGCCTCTGCAACACGACGACTATTATAAAACTTAAACTTACAAACAACTTGCTTGATGTCTTCATTCATTCATATCACGACACTCAATTAGTGACTTCGAGGTACAAAATTAAAAAAAAACATGTTTTTTAAGTATTTTAATCTCAAATTTGAAATTTACTTACTTATATTAAGTATATTTAAATAAAAAAAATTGAATTATATTATTATCCGTCATTACATATATAAAGCTTTTATATAATACCCATAGGTGGCCATTTTCGATTTACAACTCTCATTGTTTAGGGCAATGTCAAAACTATATCAATTTACAAGAAACCAACAATATGTAATTTTTTAAAAATAAATAGAAATCAAGAAAATCCAAAATAAAACTAAAAATTCCAAAGAAATTTTATTAAATCAATCCTTCGAAGACACTTCGTCCTGCGACTCATACATATCACGGCTCTCCCAGTTAATATTTAAGTCCACATTGGGTCTGACTCTCCGTTTTCTGCGCGGCTGTTGTTGAACACACGTAGTGTTCGACGACTGGTATGAAGCGGATTTATAATCGTTTTCCTGCTCTTTTTGTAAACTGAGTTTGGATTCTGTCACTTCTTTTAGCTGTGGAGTGAAAATACTAAAATTTATTAATTCATAAACATCTTTATTAGGTATCCTTCATATAGTAGAAGCCAGATGGAACCTAATCTTAAGAGATACATACATTACATAATGAGTGGCGGAACTCAACGCCGTTCTTTACTTTGTTACGAGAACGAGCAAATTTCCAGTTCGATATTATAAATACAAAAAAAAATACATACATCAATTCAATGACGGATTCTTTTTAATGGAGTTCATACATTGTAAGAACTTTATAACGAACCAAAATTTCAATGTTCTCAAAATGAAAAAAAAATCTAATAGAATCAGGCTTTACCTCGCGGAAGTCAATCCTAACTAGTAATCCTAAGTAGCTTTACTTACTTTACCTTACTTTACCTTACTTAACTTACTTTACCTTACTTTCTTAGACAAAAAAATGTCAAGTCCCTACCTTAATCTTACCTTAAACCTTATCATTTACTTAAATCTAAACTTTAGAATAAATTACTTCCGCCTGAATAAATATTAATTCTGTAAACTTCGTATACGACGATATTAAAAAAAATTAATTAGAGTAGGTATACAAATTGTAAGAAAATTTAAAAATGAACCAAAATTTCAACGAAACGTCTCCCCTTAATAAAATATCTACAAATATAAATATCTGCTTAATAAAACTATACGTATCTTCAAAATGAAAAACAAAAATATATCTTAAACCTTTACCTTAACTTTGGCCTGCCTCAACTGCCTCCTCATCTCAAGTATGACCTCATCCTTGAACTTAGTCCGCATCTCGGCCACGTTGCACTGCTCGTAGAGTGCAGCGAGCACACCCTGCATCGCGTGCAGCTCGTGGCGCAGCGACACGTTCTCCTGCCGAAGGACCAGCAGAGGCTGGTAAAGAGATACCTCTCATACTCTCTATTTTTTTTTTAGCTTCACGCTTTCCTGCACATGGCAGGGAAGGCAGAGCGAACTGCAGGAACCATAGGAATATAGTGTTATTACACTCCGTTACTTAGTCCCTGCTTTCTCTGGCCCCGCTTTCTGCCTTTTTCGAGGCATTGCGTGTTAAGGCGGAACTCAACGCCGCTAATTATAATTTTAACTTTTGTATTTAACAGCTTATAACTTAAGATCCGTCGTAGCGTAAGGGCGTAGCGTCGTGTAAACGCGACGGTATTGTGGGTTCGATTTCCACCCGAGGAAGATGGATTTTTCAATTTCCATTTTCTTCGCTCTGTAAACTAGGCAAAGCGCGGCGTCGAGTTTCGCCACTCAACACGTAATGCGTGTCGAAAAAGGCGGAATGCAGGGACAAGCAAGGACACTAGGTTCCTATGGTTCCTACACTGCCACGTGCGGGATAAAGCGTGAAGATATAAAAAAATCAGTTGCAAGGTGGTGTAAAGGTAGCATTTATAATTGGAAGCATATTTCTCTTAATTCCATTTTCCTTCTGTAGAAAATAACTAAAAATATAATGAATATAGTACAGAAATGCTTACTTTTGTACGACGTTTAATATCTTCGGAGTCCTCTCGTTTCACACCAACCTCCTTGACAGGCTCTACATCACCACACTGTTAAAATGTTCTTATCCGTGTAAAGAAGAATATAAAATATTCACAAAATATAATAGAAGTATATATGTTTAAAAAAACGTACATATTTCATATCACAAAAGTTAACTAAAAGAATTTCAATAGAACAACAAAGCTAAGTTAAGATCAAGGTTCTTGAAACAATATTGTAAGGAACACAATTTCCCACAAACTTTTAATCATCATTAAAATCATTTTAATATTTTAAAATATGTGTTTGGACCAATACATTTATTACTAAAACACTTGTTTAAATGTACTCACTTCTTGCAACCCAAAGGAAGAGATATCGGTGGACACCTCAGCATCCTTCTTTGTGACGTCCCTGGAAGGATATATATATATATATATATATATATATATATATATATATATATATATATATATATATATATATATATATATATATATATATATATATATATATATGAATGAATGATATAAATGATAATAAGCTTACGGTGTATAATATTTGCTTGCGGACAGATCGTTTCTTAAAGACATTATGGTCTGCTCGTACTGTTGCATGTCCTTGTTGAGCCTTCTTATTTCTCTGAAACATATATATCAAATTTCTATATTGAATTAAAGTAAATATAACTACAACTACAAAGCCCATTACCTTTCTTTCGAAACAATTTCAATCTTCAGCGAATCATTGATCATCTTCATCTCGTTCAATTTGTCGCATATTGTTTTGTTCTTCTCTCGCTATAACAATGCCATTTGTAGGTATAAATGCATTAATCTATGTATTTACGTATGCACTTTAAGGCTAATTCAAGTAACCGCTGTTTGTAAGTTTATGTATTGGACTAAGACAATAGTGAAGCTTAAGGTAAACCTCTCTTTTATTTAAATTTCCTTATATATTACTAGTGTAGTACAATATTAAGGTGAGAATTACAAATAAAGCGACTATAACTTACAAAAAATGAAGCTTATGTAAAATTTGATCATGTTGAGGTTTATAAATATACAAAATGTATTAAGAAAAAAATTTAATAATATAAAAACAATATAATAAAAATAAAAACAAAAACAAAATATAAAAACAATATAAAACAATAATACAAAAAGAAAATAAACAAGTAGAATAAAGTTCACTTAAAACTTGTAAGTTTTTCTTCCTTTGCCGCATTCCAGTGTAATGTTGCCATCTCTATTGTCACCTTGGTCTAAATTTGGATGATTCCTACAACATAGATGTACTTGCAATAACAACAATATTCCAATAAACAATAAAATATATGCAACAAAATAATTTTCGTGTATTTTTCTTTATCTTCACGCTATTTCCCACATACCAAGGCAAAAGTATAGTGTTAAGTCACTCCTTTTTCCTTTTTCCACCCAATTATCAGGAAATTGAAAATAAAAATATCATCACACAACATCTCATATATAGCAGTGCAGGATTGGGGATCCTATTGTTAAAAAACTTCATTACTCACTCTTAAGTTCACCAATTGTTAGACCCACAAGTTACCAATAAAAAAATAAAACGTCAAAAAGAAAACAACATTACAGACATTGTGACAGATTATGAGTTAATATTCAAAAATTTAGCAAACGAGTAAAATTTAGAAAAAGTTTGTCAGTAAAACATTTCTTTTTTCACTCCCATTTCCATCGCTCTGGTAAATAGGCAAAGGCAAAGTTGGATTCCGACCCCAACACGTAATGCTTCGAAAATACGAAACGTAGGGAGCAGAACGTCTTAACACTAGGTTCCCAAAGTTCCTGCGGTTCCCTCCGCCTACCCTACCATGAACGGGACAAAGCAAAGCCATACTAAAACCAAGCCAAAAAATTAATATTAAGTCAAGACAAAAATTAACTAAAAAAATAAAAATTACAAAATATATAAATACCAAACGACAGGTCCGAATATATCAGATTGAGTCACTTCATTAAAATGTATGCCATCTATCGCACAGTAGTCGAACTGGCGCAGCCGACGCAGCACCTCCAGGAGACCTCGGAGGTCAGAATCCTTCCTGGACAGCTGTTTCCTCAGCGTGACTATTTCTAATCTCAGCTCACACTCTATCTGTTCAAAATTATTTCCAGATTTACATATATCTCGTATATTCTCCGTTTAAATATACGTAATTACTAAATTTTCATTTTGAACTGTTTATGTTAAATATTGTTGCATATTTCATCTTCTTCCATTCATCAGCTCATTTTCTATACTTTATGTTACATCCACTTAACTCTCTCTTCTCTATTCGATGACTGATATTGAAACATTTTTTCACATTTTTTTTTTTTCATAGAAAACTCGATAACCGTCGGCATAAAATTGTTAACACTTAATCGTTAGTATCCTCTAACAAGCTAAACATTAACGGCCTTATTCATAAAAAGTTATAGCACGCTTAAAGACTCGATATAGTACAGTTGTCAAAAAACGTTATTCATAACAGCATTTTAGTGCCAATCAGTTCTATAAACCTATCATAAAGTTATAGAGCCGAGAACCCTACTATAAGAGTGTTTTAACGTCGAAAGATGGCCGATTCATATAACAGCTGATTATAGCTCATACTAATATGAGCATTGATATGACGTCGTCGAGTCACTTGTCATCAAGAGTGTCAATTTCAGTTTCGTAAACAAAACAATATAACAATTGACATTTTGTTCGATATTTATTAACTATATTTAGTTATTAACAAGTTTATTAATAATAAATTCTACATAAGAAAGTTGCACAGAACATAGGTAATACTTGTCCACGTCTAAACAATTTTCAATTCTTTGTCGTTTTACTTCTTTTGACTTCATTTTTTAAAAATTAAGTAAGTTTATATACTAAAATAAAATAAACATTCGTGTTTTTGTGATAACAACGACGTAAATCAAGCCGGTATATGTCAAGCCAGATCCAATAATATATTTTTGTACGTAATATTATCTGTGGTGATACTATGTCAATGCGTTTGTCACTTATGATCTGTGGATTTACTGGTATTTTCGGCAACAAGTCGACCGACTTCAGTATAGTGGCAACATTGTGAACGTATAAATCAAATTAGTGACACTTTAGTTATAGAAGGCTTATAGAGCGTTTATGAATACAAACATTTATCGAACGTTCTATAAGCCTAAAGAGCGTGTTAACTAAAGTATGCTTAAAACGTTCTATAAGACTTTTTTATGAATAAGGCCGTAAGTTTAAAAGTTCAATATAGGCCGTGGATTCGAATTCCGTAATATTTACTTAAGGTTAAAGAGTTTTTAATAATACATACGTGTAATTCAATTGAAATAAAAGTTCCGTAATGACGCAAAAGCGCAGCGTTTGGCTGTAAACGCAACGGTTTGTAAGTTCAATTCCCACTCGGGGGGGATGGATTATATCATTTCCATTTTATTCGCTCTGCCTATTAGGAAAGCGCGGCGTTGAGTTTCGCCACTCAACACGCAATGCCACGAAAGGAAATGAAATGTTACTTCTTACCACCCTACAATGCGCTATAAAGCGTGAAATTCAAAAGACTTTTATAAGAACTTTTAAATCACATAATATATATATATATATATATATATATATATATATATATATATATATATATATATATATATATATATATATATATATATATATATATATATATATATATATATATATATATATATATATATATATATATATATATATATATATATATATATATATATATATATATATATATATATATATATATATATATATATATATATATATATATATATATATATATATATATATATATATATATATATATATATATATATATATATATATATATATATATATATATATATATATATATATATATATATATATATATATATATATATATATATATATATATATATATATATATATATATATATATATATATATATATATATATATATATATATATATATATATATTATATATATATATATATATATATATATATATATATATATATATATATATATATATATATATATATATATATATATATATATATATATATATATATATATATATATATATATATATATATATATATATATACGAGGTGTGTTCAAAAAGTATCGCGAATTTTGAATTTTCGCGGGTTACGTATATTCGAATTTCAATTTTTTTGTGGCGTTATGTTGGTACTCATGTCTCTCACTTATGCCGACAACCTCGGCCATTTTGAATGTTCACTTAATTGTTGACAGCTGCTTTGCTTGCACGTGTTTTGGATCGTCTTCGATTTTTACCAATTCAAAAAAATGGATCAAAGAACGTGTATCAAATTTTGTGTGAAAAACGAAATTAAGTGCGCGGATGCATTCCGAATGTTGACTGTGGCATACGGTGAAGCTACCTTGGACCGAAGCAACGTTTATCGGTGGTACAAAATGTTCTCAGAAGGCCGAGAAGATGTGAACGACGAAGAGCGTGCCGGACGCCCGAGCACTTCAACAACAGACGAAAAAATTAATGAAGTGGAGAAAATGGTATTGGCCAATCGTCGAATCACCATTAGAGAAGTTGCTGAGGACCTAGACATATCGATTGGCTCGTGTCATTCGATTTTTATCAATGATTTGGGCATGAGACGGGTCGCCGCGAAATTCGTACCAAAATTGCTCAATTGCGACCAAAAACAGCATCGCATGAACATTGCTAATGAGATGTTGGACTCTGTCCGCGACGACCCAAATTTGCTCCAGAGGGTCATAACTGGTGACGAATCGTGGGTTTATGGTTATGACGTGGAAACCAAAAGCTCAATCATCTCAATGGAAGCTGCCGCACGAACCAAGACCGAAAAAAGCGCGCCAAGTTCGGTCGAATGTGAAAGTTTTGCTGACAGTTTTCTTCGATTGCAGGGGCGTGGTGCATCATGAGTTCTTGCCACAGGGTAGAACGGTCAATAAGGTTTATTACCTGCAAGTTATGCGCAATTTGCGCGAAGCAATCCGCCAGAAACGCCCGGTTTTGTGGAAGAACAAAAATTGGCTTTTGCACCACGATAACGCCCCTGCTCACACATCGTTGCTTGTGCGCGACTTTTTGGCCAAAAACAACACACTAATGATGCCGCAGCCACCGTATTCCCCAGATCTGGCCCCCTGTGACTTTTTCTTGTTCCCTAAACTGAAGAGGCCCATGAAAGGACGACGTTATGCTACACTTGACGAGATAAAGACGGAATCGAAGGAGGAGCTGAACAAGATAAAAAAAAATGATTTTTTGAAGTGCTTCGAAGATTGGAAAAACCGTTGGCACAAGTGTATAATATCTCATGGGGATTACTTTGAAGGGGACAAAATAGATATTCATGAATAAATAAATAATTTTTGAAAAAACACAAATTCGCGATACTTTTGAACACACCTCGTATATATATATATATATATATATATATATATATATATATATATATATATATATATATATATATATATATATATATATATATATATATATATATATATATATATATATATATATATATATATATATATATATATATATATATATATATATATATATATATATATATATATATATATATATCTATATATATATATATATATATATATATATATATATATATATATATATATATATATATATATATATATATATTATATATATATATATATATATATATATATATATATATATATATATATATATATATATATATATATATATATATATATATATATATATATATATATATATATATATATATATATATATATATATATATATATATATATATATATATATATATTATATATATATATATATATATATATATATATATATATATATATATATATATATATATATATATATATATATATCTATGTAATACATGATAAATGAACAATTCCCTATGACTACAAATTATAAAATTCAACATATTTCATAGTCATAGTGGAGCAGAGGCGTAGCGTCTGCCTGTAAACGCGATGGTTTGTGGGTTCGATTCCCGCTCGGGGAAGATGGATTTTTCTATTTTCCTTTCTTCGTGCTGGAAACTAGGCACAGTGCGGAATTCAGCCACTCAACACGCAATGCATTGAAAAAATTGGAAAGCTGGGGAACGGAGAAAGCAGGGACAAAGCAACGAAGTATCTTAACACTAGGTAACTGCAGTTCCCTCTGCCTACTATGCCATGTGCGGAATAAAAGCGTGAAGACAAAAAAAACATACTTCAGCATGCTTCCGCCTCTCCACTAGCAGTCTGGACGTGACCTCCGTCTCTAACTCCTCAACAGTTTGCGCGAGCAGTGCGTTCTGCGCCACCAGGTCGCTCACCCACGACTCTAGCACACGTACTTGTTTCTAGATGTAAAAATACGATATGTATTAAAATATTCAATATATAATAAGAGACAGTGCATCCACTGTCTCTCCTTTTATTCCTTATATTTCTTATTTTTTTTTATAACTTCACGTTTTATCCTATACACATCTTCCCCTTCAAGTAAATTTTTTGTTTTTTTTTTTGCTTCACGCTTTATCCCGCTCAAGGCAGGGTAGGCAGAGGGAACTGCAGGGGCCGTGGGAACCTAGTGTTAAGACACTCCGTTGCTTAGTCCCTGCTTTCTCCGTCTCCGTTAATTTTTTTGTAAGTAAATATAAATCTACGTGAGATGGGGAAATTAAACAACTGTACTATATAAGCATTTTCATTCTAAGAATACATACCATATCCACAAGAGTAGTGTACACAAGAAAAAACATTAAATTATTTCTTTTGCTGGAAAGGAAACTCACCTGCAACTTCTTCGGCCCTCCCACTTTATTTATAGCCTCAATTCTATCTTCATACGCTCTCTGCACGTCTTTAAGTACGCCTAGCGTGGGGTTCTCCGCGCCTTCCTTGCACCCACACACGTCGTCTCTCTCCGCTTTCTCACTCTCTATTATATTCTCCATATTGTCCTCAAGTATTGTATATCTTACGCTATTACTGCCATTTTTCTGGTCTGTCAACTTATGACGTTTTTTTGGGAAAAAGAATAATGTTGGGTAGTTCGATATAAAACCTCTATAGTTCGTTGTGTATGTAATTGTTTTATTTTTGTTTTTCAAAATACGAAACGTTTAATTACGTAATAATTACCGCGATAAGGGAAAAAGGGGGTATCATTAAAATATGTAACAATTAACGTGTGTTTTAATGAAGTTTAGTTAAGTCATATATATACTTTAACCGGGTAGTACATACAATTTCAACAATTTTACAACTACCAGGATTACGTAAAATTTTAAAAGAATTCTTTTAAGTCAAATACTTATTTATGCTTGAGGTGTGAAATAAAGAGTACATCTAGACTTTTGTGACATTTGAAAGAAATCTCAGGCTGCTCTTGGCATGTTCTGTGACATCCTGAGTCGATAATCGTTATAAGAGTCCCACAAGGGATCACTCTAGGTCCTATTCTCTTTGTAATATATATAAAAGACTTAGTTGAAAGGGAACATAAAAATGATTTGCTGATGATACTTCAATTGAAGATTGATTGTGCTAACAATTTACTTTTAAATAGCAAAACGTATAATTTTCCGAATACCCAACACAAAAATTGTTAATGCCATATACTGTTAATTAAAGTCATGGATTTTGTTGAAGTCACTATAATTCACTGTTATATTTAGTTGCAACTGTCAATATATTCATTTTTTAAAGCATAAAAATTTATGCAGAACATTTTCGGTCGTTTTCTGGAATCCTATAGTAAAAATATATACATATATATTCAAGCTATTGTCCCTGTTAAAAAATATTATGACAATATCATATTTTTTATCATATATAGAATTATATATGATAAAAATATTAATTTAATAGAATTAGTGACGAATCTCTACTTTTTATTTAAAAATATAACATATTAAAAATACGTAAGGTATATAAAATAAAACAAAAAAGAATAAACACCAAAATAACATTTATTCGGTTATGATAAATTTGGCTAGATTTGTACCTACAGTGTGTTTGACACTTACTCACTACTTATCAACTAAATACAGTAAGAGTGGACTGGAGCTTGACAGACTGAACAGACTGAACTGTGTCTTTGGAGGAAGTCATTTGTCACGAATGAATGAGTGAACGAACGAATGAAGATAGATATGTTGAAGAATTTAAGAATATTTAATCTGTAATAAATGTTATATAATAATAAATTAGATTTAAGACGAGATTATTATTTGTGTGTTGAAAAAAAGTTTAGAAATTGTTTCTAACAAAAAATTGATGACTTTATAAAGAGCGACATAATCTCCTTCAATAAGCTCGATAGTAGTTTAAGAATACACTAACGACGGCTTTGATATAACTTTTCAGTTTTACTTTCACTTATAAGAATCCAAAGTACTTATATATATATATATATATATATATATATATATATATATATATATATATATATATATATATATATTATATATATATATATATATATATATATATATATATATATATATATATATATATATATAATATATATATATATATATATATATATATATATATATATATATATATATATTATATATATATATATATATATATATATATATATATATATATATATATATATATATATATATATATATATATATATATATATATATATATATATATATATATATATATATATATATATATATATATATATATATATATATATATATATATATATATATATATATATATATATATATATATATATATATATATATATATATATATATATATATATATATATATATATATATATATATATATATATATATATATATATATATATATATATATATATATATATATATATATATATATATATATATATATATATATATATATATATATATATATATATATATATATATATATATATATATATATATATATATATATATATATATATATATATATAAACCTTTTTAATTTCTATCGACCGATTGTGTTATATACAGTCATGAGGAATATTTAGATACATAGTTTTATGTACATTGAAACTTTTACTAACAAATTCATATTAATCCGTACCTAGAAACGTCAATTAGGATTTAATTATCATTACAAATATTACAAGTATACAATATTACACTTACTTATATACAGTTGATATAAACTTGATACAAATTAATTGGTTAAATAGCAATTCTGGGTGTAATTGAAATAATTAAAAATGTAAATGCATTGGCACTTCTAAGCTCTACACTTTAAGATTTATATTGAATTGTTTTAAAATATCTTTTTATTATATATTTCTATAAGGGATTTGAACCCACACTTGTCAATTGTTTTGTTTTTTTTTAAAACATTCATAAATTATAATATGTTACAAAGAGTCATTCTACTTTACAGAAAGAAACAAAAATTCTAGAAAATATTATATTGAACGGAGAGCTGTAGAGAGTCTTGTAATTTAATTTTGCAATTTAATTTTGTTTGTAAAGTAATGCAAAATCTTTTTTTTAAATAATGGTCTAAAAAAATTTTACAAAACACGTTTAAAACTTGTCTTTCATGAAGGCGTTGCTTAAATCACATTTAATTAACGATTCAGAAAAAAATATTTACACGTTTTTATAATCATTTTAGCAAAAAATTAGCTATTTTCAATATCACTTACGCTTAAAATAATAAAAATATACTTAAATTTAAAAAAAAATCAAATACAGATTATACAAACAAGTGTCACTACTTAGTAGTCATATTAAACCATAAACTTATAGATAATAAAAGAAATAAACATAAAAATAAAAATCGAGGCATTCTTGAGATTTCAATACGTATCTACTATAATTATATATAAAGTTATAAGAAAAAAAAGTATAATTTATAAAGCACTAGTGTTGTACCATCAGAGGGCGGTCGCGCGGCGAGGACATCACTACGCCTGAAACGAAACAATTGTCTGTAGTTTTATTATCTTTTTTTTTTAGCTTCACGCTTTATCCCGCACATGGCAGGGTAGGCAGAGGGAACTGCAGGAACATACGAACCTAGTGTTAAGACACTCCGTTTTTTAGTTCCTGCTTTCTCCGTCCCCACTTTCCACTTTTATTATCTGTTTAATTAAATAGATATAACAATAATATTATAATTACTTAATGGGATATTTTAAATTTAAAACACTTGTTATATAGTATGTTAATTAAACAATGTGATCTCAGAAACTCAATTGATTTATTGAATTTCATTCATGTGTTAGTTTTTACACAAAAAACAGGTTCTCGTGAGTTCATTTTTTATACTACATTACTATAATATATATAATCATCAGATTTCCGCTTGTAAACGCGACGGTTTTTGGGTTCGATTCCCATTTGGGGGAAGATTGGTTTTTGCAAAGCGCGTCGTTGAGTTCCGCTATTCAACACACAATGCCTCGAAAAAAAGCGGAAAGCAGGGAACGGAGTGTCTTAACACTAGGTTCCCAAAGTTCCCTTTGCCTATTTTGCTATAAGAAGCTGAAAAAACAGATTACCATTACAATTACCTTAATGAAAGCTAGTAACTGTTATCAAATGCCACCCCCCACCAAATGCTCACCCCCGGGGGCCGTGAGGAGTTTTGTCGGGAGGTGTCGGGGGAGCTAGTAGAACTGCTTGAGCTGCTCGTAGGTGATGAAGAAGATGATGTTCCAGGGCCCCATCCGCAGCCACGTCGGGACGAAACCCTTGTACAGCGCCAGGAAGCCCTCGTTGCGAACAGTCTAGGGAATATATATTAATTTCTTTAAAAACATTAAAAATGAACGAGTGGGACCTGAATGCCATTCTGCCATGCTAATTCTATTCCAGCAAAATTTTCAATATATATACATATATATATGTATATGTATATATATGTATATGTATATGTATATGTATATGTATATGTATATGTATATGTATATGTATATGTATATATATATATATATATATATATATATATATATATATATATATATATATATATATATATATATATATACATACATACATACATACATACATACATACATACATACATACCTGTACAAAACAATCTATAGTCCCTTTGTATATCTTCTCATGGCTTTTCGCTATGTGATCCTTGACCTTCCTTTGATTCATTAGCCTTGTCTGGAATAAAAAAAAATAACTATTTAAGGATATACTAAATTCATATCATACTAAATTCTATATCATAATTTAAAAAAGTTGTAAAACGTTTGTGTGTTAAAAGTTATTACCATATTAATGATTTCATGAATGATAACAACCTTGGGAACGAAATGCTCGCTCCAGTTCAGTTCAAGAGTATCGTTATCATTAATAACTATTGCGAAATTGTAAATTTTTAGCAAATTACAAAAAAAAAAGAAAAAAACACCAGAATGTCCCGTTAAATTTTTTGCGCCGGTTCTTCTCGTGTGCGAGGCATTAACTTTACGGTACTGGTGGTAAATTATATTTTAAAGGAAACATAAATATTTTTAACGCAGCGGATTTACACATACATATACACGTATACATATATTCTCACCCGTACAACATCTAGGGGCGTGCTGGCGACGGCGCTGCCGAGGCTGGCCAGCAGGCTGGACAGCAGGTGGTTGAGCGGCGCGTCCCCCAGCGGCGCGGTTAACCGCCGCTTGCACGCGTCGTACACGGGCAGCTCCACGGCGGCGATGAGCGCCGCGCGCTGCGACGTCGGGCCCACGCCGCGCCACAGCCCGCGCGCGCCCTCCTGCCTGTATATGTCTATGAAGCAACGCACTAGGTTGCGTTTCTCGTCGCCTACCTTTAGAGACAAAGAGACAAAAATGTTTTTTTTTTTATATATATATATATATATATATATATATATATATATATATATATATATATATATATATATATATATATATATATATATATATATATATATATATATATATATATATATATATATATATATATGTATATATATATATATATAATTGTTAGCTCCATGCTTAATCCCGCATATAGTAGGGTAGGAGGAGGGAACTGCAGGAACCATAAGAACCTAAGTCCCTGCTTTTTCGAAGCTTTTTCGAGGGAGCCATATTCGAGGCATTGCGTGTTGTGTGGCGAAACTCAATAACGCACTGTGCCTAGATGCCAGATCGAATAAAATTGAAATAGAAAAATCCATCTTCCCCGAGTGGGAATCAAACCAACCAACCGTCGCGTTTACAAGTTGACGCTACTCGCGCCTCTGCGGCACGACGGTCCTCTACGATGTGTTTTAATTCCGTTTAATTGCACTAAAAAGATGACTCAATTCTTTTTTGAAAGTATATTTAACAACACTCAAAAACGGCTATATTATTTTTTTTATTTATCACTACATCACGCATAATGCGAAGTAGAAAATAGGGGCCCAATGTTAAAATGCTATTTTCAATCCGTCTACTGTCAATACGCTTTACTTTCATGTCAAAACGAAAGAATAGACACAAATTCATTTCTCAATTCCCTAGGTAAGATTTGAACCTACAACTGCCGAATTTTAGTCACACTCTCCTCAAGTTAGATTTCATATAACATAGACATGACGACAGCTACTGCGTTTCAAATTATCTCCGTGCAAATATGCTTTAGACTTGGTGTTTACAAACAAAATAATATTCAAAACAACGAGTCAACAAGCAACAATACGTGAAGCATTAAAATATTACGCAGTTAGTCATAACAAAAACAAAACAATTTAAATAGAAATATATATATATATATATATATATATATATATATATATATATATATATATATATATATATATATATATATATATATATATATATATATATATATATATATATATATATATATATATATATATATATATATATATATATATATATATATATATATATATATATATATATATATATATATATAGACATATATATACATATATATTTATATATATATATATATATATATATATATATATATATATATATATATATATATATATATATATATATATATATATATATATATATATATATTGATATAGATAATAATCGTAATAAAGACCGAATTGAAGAGTTCATTGGGATTAATACTGATTCTACATACCAAGTATTAAAAGTAATATAATCAATATTTATGGTAAGAACATATGGCATAAGCTCAAAGTAGTACAGATCAAGTGTCTGTAGTGTTAACTATATTTTAAATTAAAAAAAAAAACACCTACACTTCTTTTTTTTTAAATAGTCAAATCCAAGCACTCCTGAACCACGGTCATACTTCCAACCCATGCTTGTAATCGTTACACAGTCAAGGTTGCTGACCTCATCACGCATAAGAGCGTGGCAAGATAAAATAATACCTATATTTAAAACTTATTAAACTATTTTATCTGACTTTTTTACAGGAAAAATGATCAATATTTACACAATTTCTCGAAATGGCACAGCGTCTGGTTGTAAAGCGACAGTTTCTAGGTTCGATTCCCACTCAAGACAATTAATTTCATTTTCGTCGTTCTGGCAATAAAGCAACAGCTTCTGCCCCTTCCTCTGCCTACCCTGTTATCTCGTAGATAAAGCGAGAAGCTAAAAAAAGAGGTAAAACGCGGCGTTAAGTTTCGCCATTCAACATGCAATGTTAGAATCGCGAAAAATAAGGAACGGAGTGTCTTAACATTAATCTCTATGATTAAGCATCTGTCTACGAATAACTAAAAATACACAATCTTTATAATCTCGTCATATTAAAAGAGATATTATCAATCATGTTTGATAACAACTGGGATTAACTATACATTTCTTGTTATCAGTACAATGATAGTGTGTTAAATTGTTATACATTTTATCTCAGATATGATGCGAGGTAAATAAAGACAATAAAATATCATTTTCGCGCATTTTTTGACTATTTCGCGCATTCTTTTCACTAATTCGCGCATTTTTTGACTAATTTGTGCCTTTTTTGACTAATTTAACCAGATTGTGTTTTCGAATAGATATGTACAACGTTCTTTACCAGACCGGGAATGTTTTCCCATTTCCAGGTTCACATCCCTTCGACTCACAATTTGCTTGAATTCTAGTATATTCAAATAAAACCGAATTTTCCCGATATTCAATAAATAGTTTACCTTATAATAATCGATTTAACTATTAAAATAAAAAAAAAAACAAGTTTTGTTACAAGCATTTGTAGTTACAAAAGTTGGCACGGGTCATATCTTGTAATTAATAGTAAAATGTCACATTCAAAATCTAAAACAAGATTTCAGAAGATATTTCAGGGCGTTTACCTACAACCTATATTCCCGTACGTGGGATATATTTTTATTTAACTGGCCATACTCGTTTAAAAATACGTTTAAATGCAAGAAAAATATAACCAAGCAACTGTTATAGAGGTCTCTCCTTAAATTGTTCCATATTATTGACGTAAATTATAAATAATTTTTATCTATATTTAAGTAGGTTATAAACTATAAAAACTAGGTATTCAGCCCATCCGGCCTGTTAATTGAGCGAGCGCGGAAGCGGTACAATAAAAACACTTTTTGAAGCGAAGCTCTTATATGTTCACTTCGCCGTTTTTTGTAGCCTGTCCCCTCCGAGGCCGTTTGACAGAACTCGATGAAACTTTGCATGGAAATTAGGTCCAAGTGGTAGCTATATCGCATTTCATGAAATGATGTCCTTGAGGGATGAGGGGTGATAATTGTACCATAGAGTTATGCTGGGGAATTGAAATCTCTGTTTATGGCGCGCGCTAGCAAATTTCAATGGGTTTCTCAATAAATTAAGTTCACAATGTGTTTGGCCATAGAGAAATTGCACGCGCAAGCTAATCCAATGCATTTTCAATGAAAATCGAATTTTGTTGGTTTTTTCTCAATTATTCCTCAAGGACATGTCCGATCACAGTTTTTTATATATGTTGGCACTCCTCATGACCACAGTGATCGTTTAAAACAAATCCGATCAAAATCGGTTCAGTGGTCTAGGAGGAGTTAGCGAACAAAGAATGCATAGACCCCCACTAACAGAGAGCTTCGCTCGTCGCTGCGCTCCTCACTCGCTCAATAAAATTTTTAAAAAAGAACAATTTTTTGGCAACAGTTTAAAGAATATTTTAGTACTTTAGGCGTGTATGAATGCAATGAAATTACACATTATATGTTGTTTACTTATGAATTATTTTAAATTATAAAATTAATTGTGCCTAAGTTACATTTTTCTGGCAATAATAAATAAATAATAAGGAGATAATTAATATAAGCCTTAATATAATAATATCCCCGAGTGGGGAATCGAATTCACGACCAACTCATTACATCACTATGGCCTCTATGGCCTCATCCATTATATTAATATCGTTAGCCCATGTGTTGATTTGCCTCAGCTATTATAGAACGATAGCTGCAGATGTACAAAAAATAAAGAGAAATCATTGCTATGTATAACATTTTAATGATTTAAAAAATTAGTTTTAAATAATAGAATATGAAAAAAAAATCTACTAGGACTTAATAATCTGTTGAATAAACGCTAAATTCAATAATACAAAATGAAAAGGACCATACATTGTATATATTGTCCCAAATCAATATACATTATATAATTTTATTGTTACAAATGTATTTAGTATCGTAATTATTGTTTAATTATTGAAATATGTAAAACCTTTTTGTAATGTAAAGTTCTTTATAATATTTTTTTTTGAATATTGAACAGAAATGTCAGCTGTTAATTAAATAAAAAGGACCTTAGTATGTACAGTTAAGCCCTCGACTATTTATCGCACGAGAATAAACCAGTTGATATTATCATATTTTATTATGAAGAATGGACTCCTAACCGGCGGATCGTTGTGGCGTAGAGGCGTTGGTTCTACCTGTAAACGTTACGGTTTGTGGGTTCGATTCCCATGAGGGGAAGATGGATTTTTCTATTTCCATTTTCTTCGCTCTGGCAACTAGGCCACTCAATACGCAATACCTTGAAAAGCAGGGACTAAGCAACGGAGTGTCTTGACACTAGGTTCCTATGGTTCCTGCAGTTCCCTGTGCTTACTCTGCCATATACGGGATAAAAGCGTGAAGCTGAAAAAAGACATATATAACATAGTGAAAAACAAACCTGCATCCTAACTTTAAGTACATCAGTTGGATTCGCAATGGCACTAGAAAGTCCTCCTGCGAAGGCTGCACAGAAGGTATTAGTTCCGAGATGTTCCTTTGTCCCGCCATCAGGTCGCCGCGCCGCCAAATACTTTTTCAGAGAATAGTAGGTTCCGAACTTGATTGTACCGTATGTTGATTGACGGAGTACTGCTGGCCAAATGCTAGGAAAATTAATATGACATCTAAGAATTGATTTTAGATTTTTTTTCAAATTTTAAATATATTACCACATATTGAATTATTTATTATTTATTTATTTATTTATTCTTTATTGCACACCAATAAAATTATAAAAGAAACAAGTATACAATAAAGATTTGTGGTTGCATCAGTTGCAACAGGCGGCCTTATCGCTAAAACAGCGATCTCTTCCAGGCAACCTTTGGGCAGAGGACTACTTAAAGAATATTGGGGGTGGGGCGCAATAATTAAAATTGATAATTTCATATACGTTACTTCAAAATAAAAATAAATACAATAACAATAATAATATTTTATACATAACAAATTTATACATAAATATATACATACATATAAATAGAACACAAATACACATACTATATATATATTACATAAATAAATATCTACTTGAAAAAGAATAAATGACAATAGTGAGAGATAAATATAGTTAAGATGAAAAATACATTTCCTTGACAAGCTTTTTAAAAGTAATAAGCGATTGAGCACGTTTTATGTTTAAAGGTAGCGAGTTCCAAAGACGACAAGCTTCGACTGCAAAGGATTTTGCGTAAAAGGATGAGGAGTGGGAAGGAATTTTCAAAAGTATCATTTGAGCGGAGAGATCGCTCATGAGTATCACTCAGAAACTCAAATTTATTTTTAAGATAGAGAGTAGTAGGATTAAATAAAACAGAGTAAAGAAGAGACAAAATGTGAATATTCCTGCGAAGGCGAATAGGAAGCCACTTGAGTTGTTTGCGAAATTCAGAAACATGGTCATACTTGCGAAGTCCAAATATGAACCTTATACAGAGATTTTGTAAGCGCTCAAGTTTATTTAGTTGGTCCTCATTTAGATTTACATAACATGTGTCAGCATAGTCAAGGATCGGTAAAAGGAGAGATTGTGCTAACATAACTTTAGTGGGTATGGGCAGAAAGTTGCTCAACCTTCTAAGCGACCCTAATGCAGCAAACAGCTTCTTACTAACTTCATTCACTTGTGGCACCCAAGAAAGATGCTTATCAAAAATAATACCAAGATTTTTCACCTGGTCACTAATTGGTATACGCATTCCGTCAAACATAATTGGTGGTATTTGGGACCAGTCAATGCGTGCAATTAACCGCTGACTACCAATAACTATAGCTTGCGTTTTTATAGGATTTACTCTTAAACCATGTGATTTATTCCACACAAGTATATGTAAAAGATCTGTGTTCAGTTGATTAATACACGTAGGAAGCCCATTTAAGTGTGATTGTGAGTAAATTTGGAGATCGTCTGCATACAAGTGGTAGAGAGAAGAGATGTTCTCAGTGATAGAGGAGATGAAAACAGAAAATAAAAGAGGAGACAACACGCCACCTTGCGGTACTCCAGCATTAATCATGCACCAGTCAGAGGTATGACCATCAACGTTTATTCTTTGCCGGCGACCTTGCAAGTAACATTGAAACCAGCCAGTCACGTTAGGAGATATGTTAAGAGAATTCAATATGGTAATCAAAATATCAAAATCTACAGTATTAAATTATTAAAGAATAAACTATTTTTCATTTTCATTTTTCATTTTTCAAATGCATTACTAAAATCTAGTAGTATTAATACTGTGATAAGATGTTTGACCATACCTAATCTGATGTCGTCAGTAATATTGACTAAAGCAGTAGCCGCACTATGACCATGTCGGAAACCAGACTGAAAGGGATTGAGGAGATTTTGTTTTGAAAGAAACGGAGTCATTTGTTGGTAAATAAGACGTTCAAATACCTTTGATAGGAATGGGAGAATGGAAATTGGGCGAAAATCGGAAAAGCTAGAAGGATTAGTCTTTTTAGGTAAAGGAATTATTTGAGCATCTTTCCATGCTGATAGAAGATTGAATTGAAAAATTAAAAATGGATGTGATAATAGGAGCTAGGATGTCAATTAGCGGTACAATCATTTTACGGCTAATGCAGTCTGAACCAAAGGCATCAGAACTGATGTTTAAAATATTCTTCTTAACATCACATACGGTGAACTGGCTAAAAGTGAAAGCAGGCAAACTTGGAGTAGATGAAGCTGAAATTCGATTAAGTGTATTCAATTTTGTTGTACCATCAATGGTATCAGAAGACGAAAAGTGCTGGTTAAGCTGATTTAGATTTAATTTATTAATATTGATATCCGTATGTGCTTTCCTAACTCCAAGTGTTTGTAGAAATTTCCATACCTTAGAACGTTCTTCTTCTTCGGTTAAGCGCTTATGAATATGGCGTCGTTGTTTATCTCGACACACTGTATTGCAGCGATTCCTAATCTTTTTATATTTCTCACAGTTTCGGTCACTGGGATTAGCCCTATATTTAGATTTTGCAATGCACTTTTTAACTTGAAGAGATTTAATATACAATATTATTTATCACATATATTAAAAGGGTAATAAAGCAATATATATGACAGTAGTAAGTTATATTGGAACTTGAGAATTCCCTATAATTAAATTAGTTAAATTTCTTAAGACATTGGCAATTTAAAAAAAAAATAGAAAGCAGACAAAAGGGACTTTTAAGTAATGGCTATATACTTTACTAGATGCTTTAAATGCATACAATTTGTATATAACGACAATTTAGAGAATAATTAACTTGGCTTTCCATGGATTCACTGTGCGGGTGCCAGGCCCATCATGAATAGTATTAAACAACAAAAACATTCCATACAAATAAAATCACATGCCTTTAATTATTTATAAACACCACTCAAATATAACAAGATGGGATAACACAAAATTATTCATTAATTATATTTACATAGTAATGCTAGAACATTCATAATAATAACATTTATTATTTATAATCTAAACCGTTCCATTTAATGATGTCTTAATTATATATTATTGTTTAAGTAATTGTAATTATGAAAATATGTTTCATAAGGAGGCAAAAGATGACGAGCAAAAATAATCAGCCACACCCTCCTATAAATTAATTTATATGCAATTGTCTTAGTTCTGACATAATACATATGTTTATTATAAGATATATTAAAATATATCATCTGATTAAATCTTCCAATTGGTAATTGAGAAATTATTCTTTGTTATACATTTCAGTTACACAAGATATATTTTTTATAAATAAATAAATGCTAAGGCCATGTGTAAGCTTACATATCACATATCTTAAGAGTCATCATCATAAGGGGACTCGGGGAAGTGAGGAGGATGCCAAAAAATTGAATGTCACACCTTAGATGCAAAATTAAAGAAGTTAAGGCCATTAATCACTTATTGCTTAACATTTAATATGCAAAAATTAAAATAACTTTTATATCAAATTAACTAAATAATATTTATTGAAGCAAACTAGAGAAAATATATCCTTTTATTTTAATGATTTTAAGAAATACAGGGGTTTTTCATAATAAATATATTTTACTATAAATTTTCCTGTTGTATTAACATAAAGATAATGGTATTAAGTAGAAAATTTAATCAGATAAAAATACAATAACTATAGAAATAGTGTAGATAAGGCATTAATAGCAGTCGCTAGCCCATGAAATATATGTAGTAATTACCAAAAAAATATTAAAATCAAATTTTTCTAGTAAAAAAAGAAATCTTATTATATATTTTTGATGATTTTTAAAGTGTTAATCCACACTGAGGATAGAAAAAATACTTAAAGAAAACATATAAAAATTTGAACGCAGCGGGACTCGAACCCGCGAGCAGGAGGGCGCGGGTTCGAGTCCCGCTGCTTTCCGTTCCGAGATGTTCCTTTGTCCCGCCATCAGGTCGCCGCGCCGCCAAATACTTTTTCAGAGAGTAGTAGGTTCCGAACTTGATTGTACCGTATGTTGATTGACGGAGTACTGCTGGCCAAATGCTAGGAAAATTAATATGACATCTAAGAATTGATTTTAGATTTTTTTTCAAATTTTAAATATATAACCACATATTGAATTACATACAATATTATTTATCACATATATTAAAAGGGGTAATAAAGCAATATATATGACAGTAATAAGTTATATTGGAACTTGAAAATTCCCTATAATTAAATTAGTTAAATTTCTTAAGACATTGGCAATTTAAAAAAAAATAGAAAGCAGACAAAAGGGACTTTTAAGTAATGGCTATATACTTTACTAGATGCTTTAAATGCATACAATTTGTATATAACGACAATTTAGAGAATAATTAACTTGGCTTTCCATGGATTCACTGTGCGGGTGCCAGGCCCATCATGAATCGTATTAAACAACAAAAACATTCCATACAAATAAAATCACATGCCTTTAATTATTTATAAACAGCGCTCAAAGATAACAAGATGGGATAACACAAAATTATTCATTAATTATATTTACATAGTAATGCTAGAACATTCATAATAATAACAATTTATTATTTATAATCTAAACTCCATTTAATGATGTCTTAATTATATATTATTGTTTAAGTAATTGTAATTATGAAAATATGTTTCATAAGGAGGCAAAAGATGACGAGCAAAAATAATCAGCCACACCCTCCTATAAATTAATTTATATGAAATTGTCTTAGTTCTGACATAATACATATGTTTATTATAAGATATATTATGATTAAAATATATCATCTGATTATATCTTTCAATTGGTAATTGAGAAATTATTCTTTGTTATACATTTCAGTTACACAAGATATATGGTATGCTAAGGCCATGTGTAAGCTTACACCCAGTAACCCTACATATCCCATATCTTAAGGGTCACCATCATAAGGGGACTCGGGGAAGTGAGAAGGATGCCAAAATATTGAATGTCACACCTCAGATGCAAAACTAAAGGAGTTAAGGTCATTAATCACTTTTTTTTACATTTAATATGCAAAAATTAAAATAAGTTTTATATCAAATTTACTAAATAATATTTGTTGAAGCAAACTAGAGAAAATATATCCTTTTATTTTAATGATTTTAAGAAATACAGGGGTTTTTCATAATAAATATATTTTACTATAAATTTTCCTGTTGTATTAACATAAAGATAATGGTATTAAATAGAAAATTTAATCAGATAAAAATACAATAACTATAGAAATAGTGTAGATAAGGCATTAATAGCAGTCGCTAGCCCATGAAATATATGTAGTAATTACCAAAAAAATATTAAAATCAAATTTTTCTAGTAAAAAAAGAAATCTTATTATATATTTTTGATGATTTTTAAAGTGTTAATCCACACTGAGGATAGAAAAAATACTTAAAGAAAACATATAAAAATTTGAACGCAGCGGGACTCGAACCCGCGAGCAGGAGGGTGCGGGTTCGAGTCCCGCTGCTTTCAAATTTTTATATGTTTTCTTTAAGTAATCTTATTATACTAAATTTAGTTTCTTATGAGTAAACAAACAGAATATAGCATTAAGTAATACTGATAGGTACAATCTCTTTAGCCATTAGGTTTCATGATATGTATGATTAATTTAATAAACAACTCAATGGTTCCTATTACCACAAAGGGAAAATGAAAATAATTTCAACAGTTTTTACATCCTATAGAGCAAATTGAAGTATAACTATAACTTAATAGCGAAGCATGTAACACTGTAACAAAATTTATCTGTCATATTTTTAATAAATTACAATTTATTAAACAAATGAATATTGAAATTGTTCTAACATTGTTTTACTATTAACTTACCCACAATATAAAGCTTTAACACCTTCCTGTCGAGAAGTCTTTACAAAACAATCCACCATACCAGTGTAACGTAACTCCACATGTCTAGGATCTATCTTTTGACCCTGAATCTGAAGCCTTGTCTTTGTAGTGTCGATTGGGAATGTACCTAATTACAATTTAGTAATTAATAATTAAAAAACAAAGCAGCTTAAATTAATATCAAGTTATTAAAGTGTATAATAACCATATTTTGAAATTTAATATTAAATTAGCAGAGGTTATATAAAAGATTTACCGAATTCGGCGACGATTGACGCCAAACCGCCATAAATAAACGGTCTCCAATCTCTATCTCCCATCACATGCAAAGTTAAACAGCACGAAAAAGGCCAATTTTATAATTTCTAAATTAGCCGGTGCACGGCTCCAGATGATACCGGATTTTTATAGTTTTACTTTTATGAAAAAATTATACAAAAAGAAACAATTCCATTTCTGAATTAAGTTACACATGTATGCATTTTATAAACTTTTATAAAGTCACGCAAAAGTAATTATTATTTTATTTATTTCGATTTACGACTAATAATTTAGATCTACTTGCACAGGGCACTAAAGATCCTTCAGTGTCAACTGTACTGTGACTGTCAATTAAAAAGCATAGATGATACACTAATACTACTAAAAGAAATTAGTAACAGATAACCATTACATCACATCATAGGTAAAAAATAGAAATCTTTAATTACGGCACATAAATAATATTTATAATAAATAATATCCTAAGTATTTATAAATTATTAAAATACTTTTTACAATAAACTGTTATTTTATCTCTAATATTAAGTTTACACTATAATTTTTACATGTTTTAAAAAATAAATAGATAAAAAATACTATAATTATTTACCACAACACTTATTTTAAAGTATGTATTTTGATTTTAAATTCATTTAATTCCTTATTGTATTTTCATATTTTTTTGGTATTTATTATTTGTAATATTCTTTCAAATTTTATGCCCGTTTTCAAAACTGATCACATGTCATTTTTCTTTTTCTTTTCTGTCATATTTTATATCAATTGTCATTTATTTATGACAAATGTCAATCAATATATAATTGTCGAAAACTGGAAACTAAGTGCCTTAATTAACACTTAATTATTACTATTATTATTATATCTTTATATATTTACAAATAAAAAGTAATAAAAACCTCATATAAATTTAACAATCTTATGTAATATTTGTAAGTTCTGTTATTTCCATAACTTTCAATGTTTTTCTAGGAATTCATTATAATAAATATTAATGTTTTGAATTTGAAGTTATAGCATTACATGTTTGCTTAATAAGTCCACATTAAACAATAATTAATATTTTTATAAAGGATTAAAGAAAATACTTGCAAAATATTATTTACAGGTGATAACTTTTATTAAGACAAGATGTTTGATCACTTTGCACAAAGACCGACACCCTCCAATGAACCACCACCACCACCCCAAAAAGTACTTAGGTTTGACAAGGGATATATAAAAACAACACCTGGAATACTTAAAATCGTTGAAATAGTATGTATTATATCCACATATACTTTGCCTGTAGTGATTTATTTCATAAAATATAAAAGAATATCATATCCGACAAGCCAAAGAATCTCCTTTATACGTACATATACCTTATATGACATATTTGTCAAAAATTTAAATTACATTAGAATCAACAGCTGAGCAGTAAAATAAATTCATATAGTTTATTATTTGATATATGTTATCTTTTTTTTTCAGATCTGTAACTTAGTGGGTTTCATTTGTATTAAGATATCATGGGCTTGGCTGTCGGCAATCTTCTACAATATATTATATTGGGTGGGGAATATAATAACTGCATTTTTACTCCTCATGTATACATTCCACTTTGTAGAGAAATATGATAGATGGCCGTGGCTAAAGTTTGAGTTTTTTTACTGTGGTGCTATGTCGCTAGCATATATTATTACATCTATATTTGCTACCACTATTGGAGAGAGCACAGGATATGCTGTTGGGGTAAGTTATTTCTATTTTTAAATACAAAAGTATAATAAATATCTCGGTTTATACTATTTTGTTCTCCTTAGAAATAAAAAAAATATGGTAATGTCAAAATGAAATAATAAAGGTGCTTGTCTTTTATTATTTCATATCTGGTACAGTGTAATGAAACAAAATAATAATACTATATAAATGCTTCAAGAAAAGCTTACAAAATGTAGATGTTTTTAAAAAATGTAATCGTACATCATAACTTCATGGCTTGAAAAGGCAAAAGCAGGGAATGGAGTGTCTTGACATTAGTTTCTTGCAGTTTCTACAGTTGTGCCTACTCTGCTATAAGCAGGATAAAGTGTGAAGCCAGACAATTCATGTCATGAAGCTCAATGTTGTGCCTAAATGTTGTCACGAGAAAGTAAATTTAAATTAATTACTCTAAGTAGGAATTGAATCCACAACTTTCACATTTACAGAAGATATATTAAAAAAATATATTCAAACTTACTTAATTTCCAGTTCTTTGGATTATGTGCCATTATAGCATATGGATATGACTGCTATCTTAAATATAAAGGATGGAAAAGAGGTCTACCTCCTCAATAGAACACCGAAATTTATTATAAGCATTTAATATATTGTTATAAATATTTCAAGATCCCTATAAAATTTAAATCATGTTTTTTTATATAAATGGTTACAAAATTTAAAAATAAAGAGAATTGAACTTTGAAACTATTAACATAGGATATTAAATTGTTTTAAAAGCTGAGCCTTTTTAACATTTACAATCTTTTACTATTTTACGAAGTATTTATAAAATTTATGCATAAGAAATTATGTAAAAGGATCTTTGTTGAGCCACCATGTATTAAAATGCTAGATGTACCTTCTTAGTTTTTTAAAAATATCATTTAATTTTTAATAGTATTAAAGGTTGTATATACCTATGATGCACAATGTTTAACGTTTTTTACTTTATGTAAGTGAGATAACTTTTTTTATAACTTTACTTTTATCTGTATTTAGTATTTATGAACTAAGTCAAATTGAGAACATTTTAACAACTTTTTTATAACAACATATTATTTATAAACTGGAGAACATTTGTGAATAACACTTCAGCTTATTATTATAAATACATTATAATTACTATGTAAGTATTGACTTATATCATAAAAATATTTATTTAATTAGAATATGCTGGCCAATATGGTCCAGTGGTACAGAGTCTGACTAAACACAAATGTTATAGGTTTAATCCCTATTCAAAAAGATTTTTTTTTAATTTTTCCCCTCTAGTATATACAAAGTGCTTCTTTAAGGTCTGCTACTCAATATATAATGTCTCGATTTTGTTTTAAAACTCATCTCTACACTACTATAATATTTATTTTATTTTTATTATTAATCTGTGAGAAATGTATATTAATCTTTTTTGTAGTAACATTGTCTTTGTATATTATTTTTATAATTCAGTTTACTAAAAATTTCTAATTATTATTGATACTAAATAAAATAATTGGCAATTACCTTAAATTACTTTTTTAATTTCAAAAATCAAACAAAGAGATGATGTTTTATTTATTTAACTTCTTAACTCGATTTAAAAAATAAATTAATTACAACTAAAGTTTTAGTACTAGTCTTAATACAAAAAAAATAATTTACTGGCTCCAGAACCCTCTTGCTTATTTTAATGCTGTCAATACTTTTGGCATACTTTTGATTACTTTTTCACAATAGAGAGATTGCTGGTGAGTTATTTCGATTCCATAAACATTGACTTACGATATTCATAATTCGTTAATATATTAATCCCTTAATAATAAACACTTCGTTCATTGGTTCGTTTATGTCTGAACTTAAAGTCGCTGTCGAACTTGAAATCTCACCTAACCTAGCCAATGGCAGTATGCTTTTAGATTTATAGGTTGATCAATGACATATTCTGAAAATTTTTAGATAATCACTTTTATATACATAACACACATAGACATCTTTCATTTTTCATATACATTTCTGTTTTTTATAACATTATGTCCGCCATTTTTAATATTTTGTATGAATTCTTTTTCATTCGTCTTCTCCTTCCAGTTCCACTATCGCCTTTCTGTAGAGTGTCTATTAATTTTGTTCTAACTGTGTCCATGACTCCAATCCTCACGAATACACCACTTTTATATCTTAATTTTTCTTTTATAGATTAAGATTTCATTTTTTATTGCCTTGAGTACTAGTGTGTGCTGCATTTTAATCCCTCTCAGTCAGTTTATTTGGTCTTCGTCCTGTATCATTTTCCACTTCGTCTTTATACTTTTGCCTAATTCTTTTGCTTACTTTCGACAAGCCTGTGATTTTTCTAAACGAAATTCCTTCTTTCAACTTATTAATATTATAACTAATTCTGAACTATTTAAAGGATTCATAAATGTCTACACTCCGGCAAATCTCATATTCAATTGAATAAAAAAATTGAAAACCGATATTTTATTTCTCACAAATGTTCTCAATTCAAAATTTAAAAAAAAAAAATTTAAAATTATATTTATTAAAAAAAGTCTAAAGACTCGCACCTAACTGTATATACATATACATTGACTTATATATTATATGTAATTTATATAATTTTATTTCTGTATTCCTATGAGTTGTGGAACGTTTAGTTTCATAAATTTTACGTATTTTTATAACATAGTTGTATGTTTATAATATTTTTATATGAAAAAAGTGCCTTTGATAGACTGAAATATTTTATCTATGTATACAATTTATTGTTAAACCATACCATTGCAATACAAAAGCACTTATTTGTTTAAAATATTACAAATTATTTTTATAAGTCTTAATGCGATTTCAAAATAGTAAAAAATATGTAAATAGTTGCTTTTGTACTGATTTCACTTTTTTAATCTGTAAGTGATCTATTGATACAAGATTATAAAGAGTTTAGAAATTCTACAGCCGTTTCAGGATCCGTACAAAATTATCTTAAGTCATTTTTTAGGTATTATCGTATTTTTTTAAACTATTTTATATTTAATTTGATAAAGGATGTAAAATATGATCAGTTGTTTGATACATTAAACTTAATCATTTTTATATAATTTCTTAACATGTTATTTCTATAGAATTTGTCTCTAAATTTGTATTTATATTTGTATTTGTGTATTTTTGTATTTTAAAGTGAAGTTTTAAAAGTAAATTGGTAAGTATTAAAAAAATTGACAAATTATGCCCCTTGTTATGTCTAGGGCTACCAATATTCATAGACTAAGTGCTAACAAAATTTCCCACGTAAAATGGTGAATTTGAATTCTTAATTATTTTTAATTTCCAATTATTAACATAAGCTTATTTATTTGTTAATATTGTTCATTACAAATAAAATACAAGACATATAATTTAAAGTTTTATTTATTTGAACCATTACATAGCCATAATACAAGTCTTGATTACATCAATTATAACAGATTATATATATATATATATATATATATATATATATATATATATATATATATATATATATATATATATATATATATATATATATATATGTGTGTACAATAATTATTTTCTTTATCTTGTAAACTGAATTAAAAACATGTACATACATACAATAGAAAGTACAGACTCAGTTAATGTTTCAATTATTACAATATTTGGTAATACAATAGGATGACATAGGATGACACAAAGGTGAGCTTAAAAATATATTTAGCATTAATATTAAACAAAAATGCCCAAATTACCAGCATTTTAAATAATACCACACAATCTTAATTTATTTTATCTTAAAAACTATATTTTAAACCACTGTATCTCAACCATTTAATTGTAATTAACAAGACATTAAAAAATGATTAAAGAAGACATACAAACAATTTGCATGAAACGCAGCCGGATTGAACCCGCGCCTCTTGCAAACCATACGAGT
The DNA here is from genome assembly GCA_037178615.1 of Dione vanillae. NCBI lineage: Eukaryota > Metazoa > Arthropoda > Insecta > Lepidoptera > Nymphalidae > Dione > Dione vanillae. Next base: position 3,601 of record JAZFAU010000221.1, on the reverse strand, counting down.
GCTTTGACCGCTAAGCCATGCGTTCTTCATCACGAAACTCTTATATGATTTATACAACTTATTTCATTGTTAACATCTCTGTAGGGAGATTTTTACAAATTTCCGCCACCCAAAGATTATTACAAATAACAATAGTTTTTGCGTTCAATTTTTTATAAATTTTCTTTAAGTAATTTTTCATACTTTACAAAATAACAGAAATAAGACCGAGGCCCTTCAATTACATGCAATTTTTGTCTTAGATGGATTCGAACCAACGACTCTTATCGTCAAAGGATACTTTCCATATCCAACCAGTTAATTGGTTGAAAAACAATGTTCTAAACAATATATAATACTATAAGTCTATAAAAAGTTTTGACACAAGCGTGAGCGAATGTACGGACGGAAAGTGTTAATATATTTTACTATAATAAACTAGACAGCTAAATGTTGCCAATTAATATACTTATATTAATATATGTGCATTTTGCATGCATGAGCATGTGCATGTGCATTAAGGGAGACTTTAGCATAGCATATGCGAATAAACCTTTTTAAAATAAAATGGTCTTTCGCATTTATATATTATCTGTTTGCGAGACCATAATATTGAGGTAACCTTATTATTATTTTTTAATAACATTGACCTAAATAAATAGTTTTTTTAGTAAATATTTAAAAATGCTTTTTTATATTGAAACCTAGGAAACCTAGTATGTATATTAACATATTTAAACCTCTGGAATAATTTTTTGACGTTTTACGAACAAATAGAATTGTCAAAAGTTGTTATATATATTGCTTGTTATTATTAATTCGATGAAGTAGATTTTTTATGTTATATAAGTCAATAGGAAAATCGCGATCTATTTGTTTTGTTTGGAAGGCACAAGGATGTTTACTTATTATTTATCTATTAAGAGGAAAATAGTTAAATAATAATAATCTATTTGTATATATATATATATATATATATATATATATATATATATATATATATATATATATATATATATATATATATATATATATATATATATATATATATATATATATATATATATATATATATATATATATATATATATATATATATATATATATATATATATATATATGTGAAAATACATAAAGAAGTGCGTTAAGTAAATAGGTGGGTTGAGGCATATACATCCCTAAAGTGTTGCCTTTCAGGCATAACTATATTATAAATAAACTTCATTTTTATAGAAAATGATTTAATTAAAATAAAAGGTAAACTTACTCGAATACAACATAACAATAATATGTAATGCTCTCATAGCATTTTGTAAAGCTTTTTTATAAAAAGCTCTGTCTTACTATAATATAGATTTTAGGCTTTATACCGCTTACCAAAATGCATGTTGCTAGTTTTTCGTCATTTATTATTAAACATTCCGTATAAATGTTATTATATATTAGTGTAGACACTTATTATACCATATTTTGTGATTTCATAATCGAAAAATAAATTAACTACAACTAATTCATCTACGAGACTAGAGAAATCTTAACAAAAATAGAATTTACATATATACAAGATATGAAATATTTAAATATTAATAAAACAATACAAAAAAGTATGATTTTTTTATAACTTAACGCTTTATTCCGCACACAGCTGGGTAAGCAGAGGGAACTCCAGGAACCTAGTGTTATGACACTCCATTCCTTACTTTCCGCCTTTTTGGCGCTTTTTTCGATGAAAATGGAAATAGAAAAATCCATCTTCCCCGAGTGGGAATCGAACCAACAAACTGTCTAGTTTACAGGCAGACGCTACGCCTCTGTGCCACAACAGTACAGCCCTAAAGTACATAAATACAACATAAAATAAATTTTAATAAATTTTATTTTAAATTATTTTTTACCTACAAAGAGAACAGATAATATTTGATTGATTTATTTTGGCTGTTTTATTGTTTTAAATTGATTATGAAACATTAAAAAAAATTGTAAAACCCTACTATGATGCTTAAAAATAGAATTACATTAACCACTACCAGTTGGTAATCATTTAAAAGGGTAAGAATGCTAATTGTGACAGTACGATTGTTGATATTCATCTTAATTTAGAAGTGATTTTTTAAAAGTTTAAGCGATTTCATATTATATCAAAATATGAGTTACAATTTGAGCAAACCTATTCCATGTATACATATATATATATATATATATATATATATATATATATATATATATATATATATATATATATATATATATATATATATATATATATATATATATATATATATATGAATATATATATATATATTAATACATCCATACATACCCATCATACATAAATACATACATAAATGACATACATACATACATACTACATACTACATACTAAAATACCATACATACATACATACATACCTACATACATACATCATACATACAATAGACTACCTAATACATACAGTTTTTACCTACAACATCATCATACATTCCAATACATACTACCACATACATAGACATACATACATTAATACATAATAATAATACTACATACAATACTACATACATCACATACAGTAATGACAGACATACAATACATACATACATACATACATACATACATACATACATACATAATGACATACATACATGACATACCAGACATAATACATACATATACATACACATACATACTCCATACATACATGACATAATCCATACATACATACATACATACATACAAAGAAGATCATACATACAGTACCTGAAAATAATACATACATACCATATACATCATACATAACAGACATACATACAGACATAAATACATCATACGATCTAAACATACATACAGACATACAAATACACATACATACATCTACATCCCTTACAGACAGACATACTACATACATACAGACCTACATTACATACATTACAAATACATACATACATTACATAACATTAAGACATACATACATACAGACTACATGACTATCATACATACAGACATACTACATACATACATACATAACATACATACATACATACATACATACATACATTACATACATACATACATACATACATAATACAGACCTACCTCAACATACATACATACAACATACATACCTACATTAATTACATACTACATACATAAAGACATAAATAAAGACATAAGACTATCATGAATACATTACAGACATAATACATACACTACATACATACTTAATACAGACATACAGGAAATAAATACATACACTAAGTACATACATTACTACATAAATACATAATATAAGCCATACATACATACAGACTACATACATACATACATACATACATTACATCTACATACATACAACATAATACAGACATACATAGTCATACATTACATACATCCATACATACCTAATAATACATCATACCTACATTACATAAATAACTACATACTAATACATCATACATACACTAAATATACATACATTACACATATTATTCGTCATTATTGAAGTGTTCTCATAAATATAAATAACATAAGAACATTTCTTATATTCTTTATCCCTTACGGCAGACTTGATGGTGATGTCACAGGGGTCTGTTTAGTTTGAACCCGCGACCCTTGCGCTAGTTCCCC